>JAKCPI010011146.1:0-12564 GCA_023213315.1 Euborellia annulipes | reverse complement strand
GTTAATTTACGCGTTCGGCGAAAATATTTACAAGTATGGATCCACCTTAATACTGTATATCGGCGGAAACTACACAAAAAATCTGGTGTGGCAAGTTGCGTGCTGTGCGATCATTCACACCAGATTTTTTTTTTTAAATCACTTGTCCCAAATCCATTACTGTAATTTAATTAGCGATCGTTTCCCTTTAAGGGAGTTATTTATCATCGCAATTTTGACCAGAGGGCCTGGCTGGCTGTTTGTTTAATATTAATTAAAGCCGAAGTGGGCTGTCAAGATTCCACACTTTAGAAAAGAAATAGGTGATGCCATAACGTGTCTTTATTAAATGGGCCATAAGATTATTGGGCCCGGAGGCCTTGGGCCAGCCAATATATTAAATTGACCACAATCAATTTCTTTCCCTCCAAACATAAATCGTCCCCGATATTTCACCCTTAATTCAGGCGACGCCCGCCATTGGTCATAATGGCCTGTGGGGATTGAATTATTTGTAAAGTATAAAGAAACGGAAGTGTTCCTACTTGCTTGTCCCCCCCCCCCCCCGGGTGGGTGAGACGTCCGACTCCATTAAGATGATCATCATTAGTCCCCCCCCTCCCCCCCGCCGCTCTCTTCAATGGAACAAAATCATCCCTCGCAGATCATTTATCATAGGGACAGTTTCTTTTTTTTTTTTCTTAAATAAATTAAATAACAATTTCTTATAAAATAATAGATGGTTATCAATCTCAATTTATGTAATAGAGAAAAAAAAAAAATATATTAAATTATTTTTGCTTTGATAAACAAACTTCATAAAGAAAGAAGAATTGAAATTGTTCACCTTACATTTACTTTACAAGGTTAGTTTTTTTACTTTCTCTTGCCTTTATATATGTTAATATATATAGAAGGATAGTATTGGATTCATGTCAAAAATTCAATGTCAAGATTTTGATGGATATACACGTTTTGGAGGTCCCCTGAGTCCAAAAAAGTGGGTCCCGTAAATTTGTGTGTGTGTTTTGACATTTTTGACCATGAAAGAAATGAGCTAGGAGTTTGAAATTTTATATTTAAGTTAGGCATCCCCCGAACTCATGTAAATAAGCTTTTGAACAAAATCGGCCAAAGAGTACTAGTACTTTACTGATGTACTTTTTCAGTTTTTTGCTATTTTCTCAAAATTCGCTGCAACGATTTTGTTTAAAATTCATAAATCAACTATTTTTTAGATGCTTTTTAAAAAGTATATCAATGAAATTTTTCGTGGAAATCGTTTGAAGTACATTTTACTGATGTGGAAGCATTTGTAGCTGAGCGCCATGTATGAAACATCGCGTGGTCAAGTTTGGAACTAAAATGCTAAGAGCAACTAAATATATCTCGTCACAAAAATTCTAGTGTGACCGTGCTGGCTCACCAAAGGGTAAGAGAAAGTCGTGTGCTGTGCGCCAGTCACACCAGATTTTTGTGGATAAGAAAATTCCATTTTACGCCAAAATGCTCACGACCAAACTTGTTTGAATCCGAGAAAAATCAAAATCATTCGAAATAAAGTATTTTTGCGTACGTTAATATAGAGTCCGACTTTATTTAACTAAGAACACATTCCTTTTGATTTGATTGGTTTTATTTCATATATAAATTCATAAGGTCCATAGTCACATGACCAGGAAGAGAAAGGAGAAAAAAAATAAATACGAGTAGAGGGGAGAGTATCAACTGGTAGTTATAAAAATATTAATAAAAAATAATTGTGCTCACCAGAGCCAAAGTCCATATGAATGATGAGGGATGAAAACTCGAAGATTAGATATAATGTTGACTCATATCGCATGTCATATCCAAAAGGGCATTAAAGAATTACGATGATGAAGTAGAATCTAAAATGAAAAACAAATTAATTAATATTCATATATGCTTCTACATATAAACTGAAGGGGTGCACTAACGGGAAGTACAAATCACAAAAAAAAAAAAAAAATTTAATATGTAACGCACACAATCCAAAAATGCCAATGTGATTGTTCAAAAATGTAAAAAATTTTAAATAAATAACTGAGACGAGAAAATCTTTGAATCTTTCATGTAAAATATAAAAAAAAAAAATTTGTTCATCAATTCTCGAAGGTTTACTTTGGAGTTTTGCAGATTTTTAAAATAATTTTAAACAATTATTTTTCAGAAATTTTATTTGATTGATTAGAATTGGAAATGTTGGTTTTTCGCTGCTATTTATAAATTGCGCACAAAGACAAATTTTGTAATATAAATATTATAAAAATAAGTAAGCAATTATAATAAAATTTAATGTCCTATGTTATAAAGTATATTTTGTTTATATACCAGACCTGATGATGGTCACATTGAATGACCGAAACTGTTTATTGAAATCAGTCGTCAGCAAATAAAATTTCTGAAAAATAATTGTTTAAAATTATTAAAAAATCTGTACGTAGGCCCCTATATCCTGAATAAATAACAAAAAAATAGTATAAGAGGCCCTCATAACGGATTTTACCCCTCCCATCGGAGAAGGGAGGCTCCAAATTATTAATCGAGTATGAGGAGCGGGAGGGGGAGTTAAGGATCCACTAATCTGCTTACATAGATACACAATGAGTAATAATTTGGGCTGCCTACCTAATACTGTAAAAAAAAAAAAAATATTAATTTTTGTGTGTTTTGGAATACTAAATTTACAAATGTATGCGTTCAAATATTTACAACAAAAAAAAAAACATTTTAAAATGACAATTTTCTTCCAAAAATAGAGTATGTATTGTAATTTTAACATATATTGTATGGAAATTTTCGTTAAAAATTGTATTTTTTCGAAAGCAAAGTTTCAAAGTAAACCTTCGAGAATGGATGGATGATATTCTTCTTGAGCTGTTTCTTGTTGGATATGAAAATTTTGTTGATTTTACAATTGTGTAGGAAGCAAATTACATAAACAAAAACTTACTAAATTTAATAAGTCTTGGCAAAAACTATTTACAAATGTATTGTAATTTTAGAAAGACATTAGAGTGCAATTGTGTGGTAATTTTAGAATTCCCAAACTGCTTTCAAAAATTTCAAGTCAGGTTTCGGCTGGTTTTTGGCCGAAACCGAAACCAGGAATTTTGGCCGTACCGTACCAAAACCGAATATTCGGTCGGTTCCTAGTTTTTGAATACTAAATTTACAAATTACCCTAGTAAATGATATCTACTATGCATTTATCTACTAAATTTACAAATTTTTGCGTACAAATATTTACAACAATAACAATTTTAAAATTACAATTTTCTTCGAAAAATAGAGTACTTATTGTAATTTTACATACATTGTATATAAATTTTTTAAATATTTTGTAGACGAGGATTATATTCTCCTTGGCAGCAGCAGCTTACTCATCAACTTTGGATGGAGGTAAGTTATTTAAAATTAATTAAAATCAAGATTAATTTTAATTTTGTATTTATTTCTCTTCCAACAGGTCAAGTGTTTTGCAAGTTTCACTTTCAAAATTTCTCAATTCCATTTTCAAGCCCTGAAATTACAATTTTTTATATGTTACAACGTTAATTTATAAAATTCCTTATTTGATCTTTATACAATCTAACTTTCAAGGAATACATTTTTATATTTCTTAAGGAATACTGTGTTATCATTTATTGATGTAAGTTATAGTAATAAAATAATTAAACCATGTATAATTTCCATGTTGTAATTTCAGGTCTTGAAAATGGAATTGAAAAATTTTGAAAGTGAAATTTGCAAAACACTTGACCTGTTGGAAGAAAATAAATACAAAATTAAAATTAATCTTGATTTTAATTAATTTTAAATAACTTACCTCCATCCAAAGTTGAGAGTAAGCTGCTGCTGCCAAGGAGAATATAATCCTCGCCTACAAAATTTTTAACGAAAATTTATATACAATGTATGTAAAATTACAATAAGTACTCTATTTTTCGAAGAAAATTGTAATTTTAAAATTGTTATTGTTGTAAATATTTGTACGCAAAAATTTGTAAATTTAGTAGATAAATGCATAGTAGATATCATTTACAAGGGAAATTTGTAAATTTAGTATTCAAAAACTAGGAACCGACCGAATATTCGGTTTTGGTACGGTACGGCCAAAAATCCTGGTTTCGGTTTCGGCCAAAAACCAGCCGAAACCTGACTTTGAAATTTTTTATAATCGTCATGACGTCGACAAATTCCATCAAAACAAATTAATATTAAAATCGAAACACTTTAAAATCTAATTAAATATGAAAATTAACTAGCCAATAAAGCTATAACGAGACGTATACAGAGAGGTCCATTAAGTGCTGTGGCTGCTAATGGTGGAGAAGCCTTCGGCCGGATAAAGGAGCGTGAGATCTAGAAAAATCTGGTGTGGCTAGCCGCAGAGCACATAGCTTTCTCTTACATTTGGTAAATGAAAGTTGTGTTCTGTGCTTGTCACACCAGGTTTTTTTTGTGTCGTTTCCGTCGATATATTAGAATTTAAGATGTAAAAAGATAGAAACATTTTAGCAACCATTTCTCCTATCTTCCTATGAAGTACAAGAGTAAAGTGTGCTTCATACGATTTCAAAAAGGGAAATGAGAATATACATTTTAAAGAGGATATAAAAAATAATTGATTTATGAATTTTTATTAAAATCGTTAAATCGAATTTTGAGAAAATCGAAAAAAACTGAAAAAGTGCATCAGTAAAGTACTAGTAATTTTTAGCCGATTTTGTTCAAAAGTTTCGTGTTATGTCTCAGGAGGATGACTAATTTAAATATACAATTTAATCCTCCTAGCTTTTTTCGTTCTTAAGATATTTTGTACAGACAGATTATTTTGCGGTGCCGACTTTTTTGAACACAGGTGACCCCAAAACGTGTATATCCATCAAAATTTTTGACATGATTTCAATACTTTCTCACTATATATATATATACCCAGACAGCTTGGAATATTGCAAAATATTGCAAATCTTGCAAAATATTCGCAACATTGCTGCAAAATTGCAGCGGCAATATTCCAAGCTAGGGATATTGCAGCAATATTGTTGCAATATTCCTATGTCCGCCTTTGTGCAACATTGCTGTAATATTGCGACAATGTTGCTGTTTGAGCTGCAATATTGCATCAATGATGCTGCAATATTACTGTAATATTCCAGGCTGTCTGGGTATATATAGGTAAGAGAAAGTAACAATTACTGTATTTATCGGATATTTGTCTAACTCTTTTTTGGAAATTGATTAAATATATCTTTAGGGATTAAATTCCTAAAGAGATGAATAATTTCCAAATCAAATACTGACAAATGGATCATTCTCAGTTGGCCAGATGACTGCCGGGCATCAATCTTGGTCCAGAAGGCTTAGAGCCTCTCCTGTGAACAAGAGAGGGGACTCGCCCTCCCCCCCCCCCGCCCCCCGCCCAATTTAAGCCCCTAGGGTCACCTCGGTCATCGGGTTTAGGAGAGAGAGAGGGTAGAAGGAGTTTATTCGCCAATTAACTCTCTCACTTCATTATAGAAACACATCCGGAACCATATTTGAGTTATAGATTACAAATTTACATTTCCTTTCGAGTTTAGTAACTCATTATGATGGATTAGGTGAATAGTTTGAACACTAAATAAAGTTCATTTCATTTGTATTTGTGCTGGTTGGTTATTGCAATGGGGTGGTAAACACCCGAATTTACTAGGCTAAAATTTTTAATTTTTTGTCTTTCACATTTTAGTGTAAATGTAGTTGGCGTCAAAAATGGGCAAGAGTTTTCTGAAGGCTAATATTTTCAGAATAGGTTGCATTTTAGTGATGGAAAGATACTCTAGAGTCAGCATTTCCAGTACCGGGGCGTTTAGCGGGAATAAACCGGTAAAGTTGCGGGAAGATGGTTTTTCGCAAATATCTCGAAAACTATGCAGTTTTCAGCAAAAATTCATCTATACAAAGATAATCGAAATTAAATTACAAACAAAAATGGTCTAGTACATAATCACGTTAAAGTGAACGGTTCGGGAGATATAGAGGGGTAAAATTTGTAATTCTAACAATGGTTGTCATGGTAACAACATCTCTATCACAGTGTCTCCTTTCACATTAATTACAAATTTTACTTCTCTATATCTCCCGAACCGTTCACTTTAGCGTGATTATGTACTAGAACATTTTTGTTTGTAATTTAATTTCGATTATTTTTGTATAGATGAATTTTTGCTGAAAATTGCATAGTTTTCGAGATATTTGCGAAAAACCATCTTTACCGGCTTATTCCTGCCAAAGATCCCGGTACTGGAAGTCCTGACTCTAGGGTATCTTTCCATCACTAAAATGCAACCTATTCTGAAAATATTAATTAGCCTTTAGAAAACTCTTCCCCAGCTCTTGGACTATAAGTCTCGCTTCTTGTTCAAAGACGATAAAAATGTATTCAAGTTATATTATACACCAGTAAAATTAGCATTCAACCCCGGAATTTTTCCGAATAAGCTGCAAATTGGTATAAACCTTTGTTATGGCATTAAGACTTGGAAAAAAATCTGCGACACAAGATATTCGAGGTCAAAGAAAATTCGGTTTTTTGTGATTATCTCGTTTTCAATGGAAAATACGTCATTTGAGGTTATTATAAAACTTGTAGAGTATAAAATTATCTACAATTTTCATTTCAAGCATTTTTTTTGTATCTTCAACCGTTCTTGAGATAGAGCGAGAAGAGTGCAAGTGAGCATCCATAAACAGGTGTATATAGGGTAATCACAGAGCCAATAATATATTTAATTATTTAAAGCTAACAATTCCATTAAAATATTGTTATTATTTATAAATTTTATTTATATATTCTTTTATTTATAATTATAACAAGTATTTTATTATGAATAACAAATTCATGTAATAGCGTTACGGAGCTAAGTATATAGTTTGGAATGCTTAATTAATATTATAATTATTTATAAAATAAAAAAAAAAAAATTATATGTGCATTATTTCTAGGTCAGGAATACAGGCCGATGTGAAAATCATTGATTCGTGATAGATATACGATTTTATGATTTTACATCAATCTGGTCAACTTCATTATTATTTTATTGAAATTTTTTTTTAATTTAAACAGTTGATTTTATAGCCTTTATTATTTTTATAATTCCAAAGAGAACAGAAAAATCAAATCATCATTCAAGAGTTTACATGAATCTAAAATACTCTATCTACACGCAAACAAATTTTTTTTTGCAACATAATCTGAATTGCGAATTTGATCAATTCAATAAAATATGAGGGAAAGTTAATTTTTGAAATTCTACGAATATGTGAACGTATTTGTTTAAGATATTGAAATGATATGTTATTACAAAAAAAAAATAATAATAATAGTAAAGAGAAAAAAACGCTATATTTTCAGCAATTTTTATTAATTATCAAGACAATATTTCCAGATATTTCGGAGACCTATCGGCACTCCTTCCTCAGTGGATTTCACCTCAATTCAACACATTACGGCCCTTATAATTAAAACGCTTGAAAGCGACATGTTATTTGACCAGCAATTAATCATTTATGACTAATAATTGACCAGCAATTAATCATTTATGATTAATAATTGCTGGTCAAATAACATGTCGCTTCCAAGCGTTTTAATTATAAGGGCCGTAATGTGTTGAATTGAGGTGAAATCCACTGAGGAAGGAGTGCCGATAGGTCTCCGAAATATCTGGAAATATTGCCTTGCTAACGAATTAAAAACAATTGCTGAAAATATAGCGTTTTTTTCTCTTTAATAAACCAACTTCAGGAACACCCCTTGAGGAGAATAATAATAATAGGCCTAACTGGCAGTCCTTTTTTGTGTGTGTGTTTTGAGGCTTTTTTAAAGCAAGTATATAGGCCTATGTGTTGTCTAAATACTGTGCGTCAATGAAAACGTAACAATTTGTTTCTAATTAAGAAGACTTGTTCTAATTTAAGAAATATTTAATATGAAATATCTTATATACATTTCTAAGTAAATTTAACACAAATACAAATCATTTTATTCAATTTAATACATTTTAAATAAAATAAAGCAAAATATGTAGATTTTCAATTTGAGGGACAAATCAACATAATCTCGATATATTTTGTTGAATATTAATTTAAAATTTTGTTTTTATAAGAATTTCCAATAAAATAGACAGAGAAAAACTGAAATGGAAAAATTATTTTAAAATTTTAGAAATTTCGACATTTTTGTCTTTGTTTTATTTAAATTGTAATTATTTATTAAAATGATATGGATTCGTGTTAAATTTACTTAAGATATTTCATATTAAATATTTCTTAAATTAAAGAATCATTAAGATAGATTAGAACAGGTCTTTTTAAGAAGAAACAAAGTGTTACGTTTTTTTGACACGCAGTACGATATATGAAAAAATAAATTCGAATTGAACTTTGACATTTGACAAATTTCGAGGGGAGGGAAGATTAAGGAAATTATGAACAAAAACGTCAGCAAAGAAAAAACACAAGTACACTCACTGGTCGAAAAAAATGAACTTCTTTTTCTTTTACAAGTATAAAGAAAGATATGAGATTGTAGAAATATTTTTTTTTATAATATTTAATAAAGTTAGTGCCCGTGACCAAGAGAGGATACATAAGCTTCTCGTGGACAGGGTTCGCTTTTTAATTCAATTGAAGTCCATTTTTTTCGTCCAGTGAGTATACTTGTGTTTTTTCTTTGCTCACGTTTTTGTTCATAATTTCCTTAATAATTAACAGATTTTTACGAATGAATAATTTTTAGAAAGCCAAAGAACTATAGAATATCGTAAATATATGTTTTTTCCATTCAGGGATATCTAAAATTGTATTAGTGGTGACCAAAGCAAAAAAATCTTGAAAATTTCGATTTTTCTAAACTTTAAGCCGTTTGCGGCACGTCTAAATGACCTCCGATTGGGATGAAACTTGAAATTTATACGTATTATATAGCTCTCTGCATATTTTTAAAGGGTGTCGCATTAAAAAAATCCAGCTAATATAAACGCTTTAGAGCACATTTTCTAGTAAAATTTTATTTTCTCTATAGCTCTAAAATCTGAGGTGATGGGGCAAAACTGATGGCATTTTTGGAATCAGCGCTACCCAAATACCCAGAAATAGCTTCAAATTGTCAGTCAAAAAAATTTCCAAAAACTAGCCAACATGAGTTCAGCTTTGGACAAACAGACACATTTGAAGTTTTTTCTCTTATAAAAATACATTAATAATTGAATTGCAAGGGGGGTCAAGGGGTATATTATATTAATAAATTAATTTACCATATGATGTAAAGATCAAGCATCAAACCCTCTGGCTTTTTTGTAACACGTTATGTATGTAGCACTATCGAAGCATTAAATGATCTGAAACAAATAAAAAATGTATTATTAATCCAATGATTTTAATTATAATATTAATAATATGTTCATATAAACTCATGTATAATGTTTATGGAAAAAAGTGATAAAGGACAAATAAATAATTAAATATTTAATCCGATTTGATTTTTTTTTTTTTTATTCTCTCATTCCAAGGTTTTAATTTTACAAATATTCACTCGGATTAATATTTTGTTATATATTTTAAAATATTACGGTGGGCTACAAATGGCTAAAGTTTCTTCGATATTTTAAATTATAAATTCTAGGCAGTTGTAAATGCTTGAAATGAGGCTAGGGGAGCGAAGATGTTACGCATGTTTTTCCCGCTAAGATGGCGTTGTGTGTCATTAAAAGTATGCCCAAATATCAAGTAATTCGAAAATTTGCCAAGAGATGTCAGAATGGTAGCTAATAATATTTAATGAATTTGATTGATTTTCATTGATCTTTTAATAATAAATACTTTATAAATGTTATTATATATTATGTATCTTTTATAAAAGCATAAAAATATATAAATATAGGCTAATACTATATTGGCTGTTAGACTAGCCTGCCATCTATTGCAAGAATGCTGAACTAATTTGACAGTTGATTTTTAAATAAATCATCTAAGCTTATTTTAAAAATTTCTTAATTAATATGTGATTAATAATAACAATAAATTCATTTTTAAATTAAAAAAAATTAAAGATTATTGGGACAGATTGTTTTTTTTTTTGTATTTGCTTGATAACAAAAAAATCTATATATAATAATTGCGGAGTGTCCGTCTGTCTGTCTGTCCGTCCGTCCGTCTGTCTGTCCGTCCGTCTGTCTGTCTGTCTGTCTGTCTGTCTGTCCGTCTGTCACGCTCTGTTTGACCAACTTCACATTGGAATTTTGAAACGAAATTTTGCAGTCTTATAGAGGACGTTATAGAGAGTCCCGGAAAAATACTCGGATCCCAAAATTCCTATAACTTTTTGAGTTATTAATTCTTAAAGTTACGATTTCTCCCATAGGAAATGTATAGAGAAATATTCAAGTATTCTTTGCAGTTGTGTATTCTATGAAGGTAAACAAATCCTCAAGCAGGCACTGGACTGGAATACTTAGTTGTTAGTAATAATAATTTTAATTTCATAATTAAGAAAGGCGAGGGTCCGCCGCAGGCGGGCCCGAGCCAGCTGATGGGGGGTCCAGGGGGCGTCGCCGAAGGCGGGCGGCGCGGCTAGTTCCTTATAATAGTCTAGTTTTTTTTTAAGTACGTTTAGACGTCGCTCCCGAACCCCCTTAACTTTTTTCTTGTTTTTATCACGAGTGAAATATTTTTGAGTTATATTATTATTTAATAAGAGTTTCTTTTTTTTTTTTTTTTAATACTCCAAAAACAAGAGAGTAGCTAAATGAAATTTCATTTTATTTTAATTTTTAATTACACAAAGTTTTTTTATATGATTGATAAATTCCAAATAAAATCAATATTTTATTAAAGGATTAAATATAGCAATGTATCTGTCATTTTTGGAATGATGTTTTTGAAATACCTTTGCTATAATCCATTCAAATATTTATTTAGGTGAAAAAAAAAAATATATATAAGGATTAAATTAATAATATTTAAAAAATAAAAAAAAATAAAAAATGGCGGAGAATTCATTAATAAATCAATTTTTAATTTAGATTTTGTACCCTATACTAGTAACTCGGATTTATCCCCTCCACCTCCAAAATATTTAAAAAAATCTGCTGTGACTGGTCACACAGCACACAACTTTCTCATACCTTCGGTAATCGAAAGTTGTGTACTGTGCTTGTCACACCAGATCTTTTGTGTCGACATATATTTAGTTTCCGATAGTACGGAACATATGAATTCAGATGTAAAATTTATAAGTATGGGAAAATTTTTATATTTGGTTACCATGGCAACCATTTCTCGATTACCGAAGGTAAGAGAAAGTTGTGTGTTGTGCGCCAGCCACACCAGATTTATATTTAGTTTCCGCCAATATAGTAGAATTCAAGATATAAAATTGCCCTAGGGGTTTGGTGTAGAGGTTAGCGTGCTCACCTCGTATACCAAACGTCTCGGGTTCGGACCCCAGGCAGTCCGATTATTTTATTTAAGCCATTTGGATACCAAATAGCTTAAATAAGAATGCCTGGATCCCAATAATAGATAAATTCTTAAATAACGGTTATCGTCTAAAGTCTTAAATGGCCTAAGTTGCCGAAAAGACTGTGTGAATGTGTGTATGAATGTGAGTGTGAATGAGGAAAAAGTGTGAATGTTTAAAAAAAAAAAAAAAAAAGATATAAAATTCATAAACAGAAAAATATTTATATTTTGTTTCCATGACAACCATTTCTCCTATCTTTCCCTATGAAATACAAGAGTAAAGCATGCTTCAAACAATTTTGAGAGCAAAATGAGAATATACATTAGAAAGAGCATCTAAAAAATAATTGATTTATCAATTTTAATCAAAATCGTTAGAGCGAATTTTGAGAAAATCGAAAAAAACTGAAAAAGTACATCAGTAAAGTACTAGTACTCTTTATGAATTTGCATGTTTATGTGATTATTCTCAGTAGAAGCCTAAAATATTCACCTTCAGAAGGAGTTGAGGTCATTCCACGGATTCCCTTTTCAATTCAGCTTATTCCAGTTGCAGTGGTCAAATCTGCAAAAAGGATATCTTTAAGAATCTGTCTCACTTATCAAAAGGAAGGTAACAATGATGCCAAGATCAACATACCTGTTCCTCAAGTTGATTTTTCTTTAAAGGGCCTCCACATCTCCCCTTACAGCCCTCCCTATCCTCCAAAAGTGTTCTTGGGCAAATCATGATGTTTATGGCTGATTGTAGAGTTTGATTGATGCAAGATGATTTTTAAAGATTCATTAAGATATTGGGGGATCAATGATAAATTTGCCCAATTCTTATATTGCTATCAAGTTTACCAGAACGAAGCAATAGGTAGAGTATATTCACAGAATTCAAATATTCATTTTTACTTTCTCTTACCTATGTATATATGTAATATATATATAGAGAGAAAGTATTGGATTCATGTCAAAAATTCGATGTCGAGATTTTGATGGATCTTCACGTTTTGAGGTCCCCTGAATCCAAAAAAGTGGTTTTCGCGACATGGTCTGTCTGTCTGTCTGTCT
>JAKCPI010011145.1:0-89243 GCA_023213315.1 Euborellia annulipes | reverse complement strand
CCACTACATATGCACTGTCTGTGTGAATTTACCTGAGTTAGGGTTCTGAGGGTCTTTTAGGATAGACCATAAACCATCCCTTTGGACAATAAATAAATTTTAAATAAAGAATTTGAAATTCTTCTTCTAGACACCGAAAAAAAAACTTAAATTCAATTTTTAGCTTTTAATGTTTGCTTTTGTTTAATTCGAAGGGCCTACAGGAGTTGGGAGAGAAAAACAAAAAAAAAACTCAAAATAATGTGTACTTTTTTTCAGTATCTGGCTTATATCTCTCAAATAAGCATATTTGTGCACTCCCCCATAATAAATTAGAAAGAGTATAAAATTTGGTTGATAAAGCAATTTTCAGACCAAATATTAATAACCGAGATTCGGCTGATCAAAGTTTCTTTTTTTTTCATTTCGAGATACTTTGGACTTTTTTCAGTTTTTCGCTTATATCTCGGAAACTAAACACCTTCTATTTTGTGAATTTTTTAATACATAATAAAGCTGTAGAGAGCATTAAATTTGCTAGATTGGGTTAATAAATCGAATATTTAGACTGATGATAACCGAGATACGGCCGATTAAGTTAGACCAAGTTCCTCGAAATGTAAAACAAATAGAAACTTTGATCGACCGTATCTCAGTTGTATTGGGTCGAAATACGCGTTTATAACGAAGTTTTAGCAAATTTAATGCTCTACAACTTTGTATTGCAATTCTGGTGCACAAAATATGCTTTAGTTTATGAGATAGAAAACAAAAGAAATAAAAACTGAAAAAGCCGTACAAAAATTTTGAGGTTTTTGCAACCCCTCTCCCACTCCCCCCAAGTTAGTACAGGGTCCTCGAGGTCAAAAACTTTGGATAGATCCTAGAGTACCCCCAAATAACCTGTAAAAATTTCTACAAGCAAATGGTGGCTCAATACATTATTAATAAATAAATATTGTCTATATGTCCGGTGTTCATATTATTTTTGTCTCTGCTAGGCCTAGCGGGGAGGGGGTTCAAACCTCCCCAATAGGACCCAAGCCATGGAAAACTAGATATTTAAGATATATAATACAAATTAAATTTCATATAGGGTAAGAGAAAGTAAAATATTGATAATTTACTCTAGCTAAAAAAAAAAAAAATAAAAAAAAAAAACGATTTATAAATACCCTAAAAAAATATTTGAAAAAATTTTCTTAAAAGAGTGTTGTGTGCTGTGCGATCAGTCACACCAGATTTTTTCTTAGCCAAGAATATAACGCCCGAGATATTATTGTAAAGGTCTATAGATATCGAAGAAATTTTATTAAAAAATTGGAATAGTAGGCGTCTTTCAAATGGCTCAGGGTGCAAGTTTCGTTTTCAAAATTTGAATTTTTTCCAAATAACAAGAAATTAAAAAAAAAAGTTTAAATATTGAGATAAAAAAAAGGCTACGCTATATTGCTGAAAAGAGGTGGTTTATGGTCTATCTAAAAGACCCTCTGGGAACGGCTACCCTAACCTAACCTATGGGTGAACATGTCAGAATTTGAATGTACCGCATAGATGCAGCAGAGAGCGCTGTATGTAATCAGTTAATATACACATGTCAAACCTGTTGTGTCCTTCCATATATAAGTAGTTCATCTTATCATATACGTTTATAATTCTATATACAATAAAACCTCTGTTTAACTTTCTACAATATACAGGGTTATTACAAATGATTGAAGCGATTTCATAAATTCACTGTAGCTCCATTCATTGACATATGGCCACGACACACTACAGATACGTAGAAAAACTCATAAAGTTTTGTTCGGCTGAAGCTGCACTTCAGGTTTCTGCCGCCAGAGCGCTCGAGAGCGCAGTGAGACAAAATGGCGACAGGAGCCGAGAAAGCGTATGTCGTGCTTGAAATGCATTCACATCAGTCAGTCATAACAGTGCAACGACACTTCAGGACGAAGTTCAACAAAGATCCACCAACTGCTAACTCCATTCGGCGATGGTATGCGCAGTTTAAAGCTTCTGGATGCCTCTGTAAGGGGAAATGAACGGGTCGGCCTGCAGGAGCGAAGAAACGGTTGAACGCGTGCGGGCAAGTTTCACGCGTAGCCCGCGGAAGTCGACGAATAAAGCAAGCAGGGAGCTAAACGTACCACAGCCGACGGTTTGGACGGTCCGGAGGGAGGACCAGGAGAACCCGGGGGCGGCGGCGGAGGAGGCGGTGGCGGAGGAGGACCCCCACATGGAGCTAATAATGGGGTAATACCCATTAATCGTCCACGCGGTCTGGGCATATATGATGCAAGATCAATTCGTTAGAGCTATCGCTAAACATCCTCCAATGATTCTTGATCTAGTGGGTGACTACATCTTTACACATGATTTCCATGGTTTAGCTTTAACTGATCAAGATCGATGTAACATTTTATTCATGCTAACTTGGGCTAAATCCAGGAAGTGTCGCTGTGCAGCAGAACAGGATGTCAAATTAGGGTTTGCAATGGAGGTTCTCGCACCTGTTCTGGAGGAAGTTAGCATAGCTGCTAACCCAGAAGATTTAATATTCGAATACTATCTTAACTAGAACAGATGTAGGGTTATTTCAACCTGGAGCCCATGTTGTGATAACGCGAGCCGGAGGCCTGGCTGCTGAACAGCATATTCTAGGTCAAGCAGCATTTCCCAACTTCAATACATTCTCAATGCTTTAGGAATGTTAAAGGAGTGTTTTGACAGGGTTCGTGATGTCTAGAAAACATGGCCTACCGCAGTACTCCATAATATATCATCGCACTCTCTACAAGGAGGAAACTGAACTCCTATCCAAAATTGATCAATCCCTGATAACCGATCTACGTTTGGCAAAAACAACGATTCAAAGCGTAACGCCCTGCTCCAACCAAGTTCATTTTGGAGCCAGTTCAGTTCGGCTGTAGACAATATTAGCGAGATACAAGACGCCCAAAAATTATTATATTTGAAGTCATGTTTGGTTGGGGAGCCTCTAAATTTAATTCGGTCTTTGGACATATCTAGTGAAAATTACACAATTGCCAAAAATTTACTAACTGACAGGTACCACAAAGAAAGAGATCTAGCATTTAAGATCATAGATAAATTTTTGAATTTACCTAGTATCACGGTCATCCCAGCTGCAGGCAATTCGTTCATAATCAAAGCTAAATAAATTTTAATGCAGATGGAAAGCATTAAAGTTAATTTAGCTGAGTGCAACTTGATAATAGTTAGACATCTCATGTTGAAAACACGAGTCAACAAAAAAATAATCGTTGTTTGTCCTAAAGTTTATATTATGATTTTCCGATTATTTAGGTACAAAAACGAAAAGAAAATACATTATTGTGGTATAAAGTTTGCTTTTGTGATAGTTATACTAATAATACACATTTTTTGATTTTTTAAAAATTTCATTTAGTTTTAATGCATTTAAAAATACCGCGAGATCAAAGTGGGGGTTTTACATTTAGAGAGTGCCTCCAGATGGCGGATTTAAATCGAAACATAATAAATAAAATTAAAAGTATAATTTTTCAAATCAGCTGATTCAAATTACATATTTTTAACTTAGAATTAAGGAAATTAAGGAAATAATTGATTAATGCAAGAATTTTTTTCGTTTAATAAACTCTATTTATTAAATTTAAGAAAATCGAACATAATTTTTTCATAATAAAATAATAAATAATTTTTTTTTTTTGAAATAAATTTTCATCCAATTTGAGAAAGGCAGACCAGCGCAAATGGAGGTCCCACCGAGATCAAACTGATAATAATTCGAACACCGAAATCAAATTTTAAAATTTTATATCAATTTTAAGTTGAGTTGTCAGTAATAAAACCAACATCATGACCAGTAAACAAGAAAAAGAAGAACTTGCCAAGTTAGAGACAATTGAAGAGGATAGACAGGAAGCGACTGATGAAATAATACCCATAGAGGTGACTGAGGATTTATCCCCTTCACGAGAATCGGTATTAATGTCCCCGAATACAGAGTCTATCTTTAAAAGTTTCTCTCATCAATATCAACAATATAAAATAGAACGAGTTCAAGAAAGAGAACAAGATAAGAAGGAAATGAAGGGTTTTGTTGCAGAGAAAGCAGAACAAACAAAGATGGAAATTAGAGGTTATGTCACAGACTTTTTTGAAATAAATTTTCATCCAATTTGAGAAAGGCAGACCAGCGCAACATATAAGACACACCGCAAATGGCGGTTCGATTGGAATGTTGTGTATTTAAATTGTATTAAAAAAATGTATTATTCTATAAGGCTAACGTGACCAAAAGCAAGTAAAGGACCAGGACTAGTGCCGCGTGCACAAGACGCCCCCGTCCCCTCCCTCTCAAGAATAGCCAATGAGGAAGCCGGAAAACGCGGCGGCGGCGTGACGTCAGAGGTTTTTTTCGAGAGAAGCTCCCAAAAGCCTGCGAGGAGAAAAAATTGCGTTTTGAACTGCTAACCCTAAACACGTGTGATCTAATAGCTGGTGCGGGTAGTCCCACCACCCTCTCGCTATCTCTTCATCTTAGTCGGTGCCCAGAGCCCAGTTGTTTAATCAACCTATTAATATCAACCAGTGCAATACTATCTTCTCCTGGGCCTGAAAACACTGTGGGTATTTATGTGCGGCACCAAATACCGTAAAGGCTGTGGAAGAGGTGTTAAGGTACGCCGATGTTGTAAGTCCAGTGGAAAGAGTCCGATTTAATCTGCCCACGGACGAACAAAACACCAGAAATCCGGTTCCATCCAGAGTAAACTATAACACCAATGATTACAGGACAAGAAATTGGAGTGGAAATTTATCCCGAGGAAGTCCAATAACCACAACAAATCAAAATTCCAATCCTTCAACCCCAACTCAAATTTTACGAAGACCAAATCCAACAGAGATGCAACAACCTCAAAAAACAAATCAAGTGACATTTCAAATAACACCGCAAATAATTCCATTACCGAATCGGGAAATACTGGGACGAGTGGAGCACAATCAGCTGGTAGTGTGGGAAACGTGAGTCATCATTGCTAGCCGGTTTGACTGGTGATGATGATGACTCAGGTTTCAAACCACCAGAGGTGGACGGATCTTGTGGTTGGGTCACTGCACGTTTTGGGGATGTGGAGATTCTGGCATTGATCGACACAGGTTGTGAACTATCCATAATAAGTGGGAGCTTTTACAAATCTTTAAGGTTCCAATTGCTTAAAGGGTACATCACCAACACCAAATCTTCTTTTAAAGGGATTAGTGGGTGGGAATCGAACCCAGAAGGCGAAGGGCCAGGCATTGATTGAATTTACCTTAGGAGAACAAACTTACACTACCATCGTTATTATAGCCGATAGGATTAGTTTACCCTCTTATTTTTGGGATGGACTGGTGTAATCATCACTGTGTGAAGTTAAGTTTTGGGCCTGAGAAAACTATGACAGTAGGGGAGTTTATGTATCCTCTCACATCTTCTGTCCCTGGTGAGCTGACCCATGGAAAGGATATATCCACACCATTCTCCTTAAGGACACAGACCCAGTAAAAGTGAAACCGTACCCAATACCCTACAAGTATCGACCAGGGATTAAACAACAACTAGATTTATGGGAGTCTTGGGGAGTCATGGAGAGAGGAACCAGTGAATACTGCAATCCGATCGTAGTGGTCCCCAAGAAAAATGGCTCTCTAAGAATCTGTCTCGATGCTAGGGCACTAAATAAGAAGATTAAATTAGATACAGAACATCCACCCCCACCTGATGAACTCTTACTTAATCCAGGTAGAAAGGCCAAGTACTTCTCGACGTTGGATCTGAACTGTTCCTACTGGCAGGTTGAATTAGACCCGGCTTGCCGAGAATATACAGCATTCCAGTTCGAGCAGTCCACTTACCAATTCAGAGTACTTCCATTTGGTCTAGCAACCAGTGTAGCAACATTTGGAAGGGCGATGAGATATGTATTAGGCAACGATTTCAAAAATTTCGCTATTTGGTATGTGGATGACATATTAGTCATGTCTGAAACTATTGAACAACATTTTGAACATCTTACACTTCTTATTCAGCGTCTTAGGGATTATGGTATTACTCTCAACTTGGAAAAATGTAAATTCTTTCAAGCGGAGATTCACTTTCTTGGTCATGTCATTAATGCGAGTGGGGTTAGTCCCGATCTAGAAAAGGTTAAAGAAATCAATGGGTGGCCTCAGTCTAAGAGTAAGAAACAGCTAAAGCGATTTTTAGGAGTTCTCAGTTATTATCGGAAGTTCCTGCCATCCATGTCCTCCGTAGCGGCACCTCTGTATAGGCTCACCAGTGCAACTGTTCCTTGGAAGTGGGATGAGACGTGCCCAGGAGTCTTTCTTAAATTCCAAACAGCTATTAAAATCAGATCTTCAATTACAAGTACCTAATTTAAATAAGACTTTCATTCTGTATGTTGATAGTAGCCACGATGGCCTCGGAGCTGCCTTAATGCAAGAGAATGACTCTGGTGAGGAGAGAGTTGTGCTGTTCATCAGCAGAACGCTCTCTCCACCGGAGCGAAACTATACCATTACAGAATTGGAGTGCCTTGGTATTGTTTTTGCTTTAAATAAATTAAGGAAATTAGTTCTAGGTCAAAGGGTCATAATTAAAACAGATCATCATGCTCTAACTTTTCTCACTGGAAGTAAATTTTTGAACGCAAGGTTAACCCGATGGATATTGTCTCTCCAGGAGTATGACTACACAGTGGTCCAGGGGGAACAATATCCTTGCGGATTATCTAAGCAGACAACACAAACCACGAACAAGAGAGAATCCGGAAAAGACAATCTTTGTTGGATCAACTTCTGAGGATCAAATAAACCCATTTGTTCTTCAGAAGTTGCGCAACATCCGATTCTATCAAGATCGTGATGAGTGAATAAAGGGTTTGAAGAATGCGATCATTGGTGGAGCAAGATTTCCGCATCTTGTTCTCATCAATGGCGTGTTATACAAACGTGACTACAACAATCCCGACAATCGGAAAATTTGTGATCAAATGGAGCTATTGATTTTATTTTGTGTTTCTTTGTTGGAAGAAAATTCTCTTTACGCTCTTTCGGGGGAAGATTTGTTTGTTTATTGAAAAATCGATCGAAAGCCTAGCTTAACACCTATCGCTAAACTGGCTATACGTGGTATAGCGCGTATTTTATTTGATATCTTGTGGATTGGATTTATTTGGATCCTGGAGGATTACCTTACGAACCTATATTCATGGTAAACGTCTTATACATGATAACAACAAATATAGACGTGTCTGATGGCTTAGCAAATGGAGCTGTTGGGAGACTAGTTCATGTTGAATATAATGACGATAGAGAAGTGAATGTTGTGTGGCTTAAATAAAATAATAAATAAAAAAAAAAAAAAAAAACGATCTCTAATTTGTTTTTTGTAAATCTTTCGAGCAGCTGCTTTCGTCCCTCGAAATGGACAGTGAATTTTTCAAAGGACTTTTTGGTGAACCCAGCTCATCAAGGCAAGATTCTGAGACTGATTCGGATAGAGAATTGGAGAGGAAGTACCCAAGTTTACGAATCGGTCCTGTTTCCAACGCTTTTGGATGGCCTCGCTTCAAGAAGTATCAGAGGCCATACGTTATTGCGTCTTGCATTATCGATCATGATTTTTGCAGAGATGAAGATTGAAAGTCGTAATGATTTTGATGAGTTAATTGAACAGATGACGAGTCACGATGTAAATTACGAAAGCGTAGAAGGATATGTAAATAATTCCAACACAATAATCAATCAATTCCTCGATAAGTTAAATGAACTAAAAGCTCGAGGTCCTACAGCACAACTATGGATACAAAATTTCAAAATGGAATCAATAGCACTAGACTTCATTCGTGCAGAAAGGCTTGGACGTTTCGAAGACCAACCATCTTAATGCGGTAAAAAAAATGCTTCCGTATTTTCACGCATGTGGTCGTTTTCTTTATGCTAAATCGGCACATCTATACCTTCAAGATATGATTGCATTGAAAGATACAATGGATCAACAAACTTTTGAAAATTTTAAAAGTGAATTTTTCACGGTGAGACGCACAGATAAGTTTAATTGCGGAACATGGACTGATATAGTAATCGAACAAAGTTTGATGAAGTCCATGAAGACCGAAGGAGGAGTAATTCGGGTTCGAAGTACACAAGAGAGTGTTTTGTGTAAATGGGTGTATGGCTTGTATGCTACAAATACAATTTGTGAAGAAATAGAGAAATTGTGTAATATTTCTTTAAACTCAGCGGAACAACATGTGGACTCAAGAGATTCACGAGTTAAAAGAGACAACACAGATGTAAGTAAACTTGCAGAATGGTTTACTCTTCATAGTCCTTTCCCAAATATGAACCAAGTTAATATTTGTATTAAAGATATTTTATTGATAATAAATATACGTCAACATATTATTAATAGTGACAAAATTTTAAAGTATTGAATATTCCTCGTGTCCATTTTTCTTAAGGTTTGAAGAAAACTTGTATTAAACTTGTTTAATAAAGAGAAAAACGCATTTATTATATTATATTTATTTCCTCCATGATTTTAATATTCAGGGACGGGATACTTGATCCCCGGGAACAAGTATCCCACTCCGAGGGATACTTGATCCTTGGGAGTACATTACAATAAACATCACTTTTTTCGTAATCGTGAAAGTTATTGGTTACAAACCTGGTGCCAAGTGGAATGTAAGGAACCACGTCATCAACTCGTTCAAACAGAATTTTAAATTCACGAATATAGCCCGAAACATATGAAAAAAACCAAAGTGGGGATCAAGTATCACCACTCTCCTTTAAGCAAAAAAATTATTTGAGTAATTTATTCTATTTAATTAAATGTCACTTAAAATAAAACATAAATTTTGTTTGCTTTAAATAAAAGCTGCGGTTTAATCCAAAACAATATTTTTTGATAGTAAATTTACTAAAATTTCTCCCAAGTATCAATATATTAATAGTTAAGATATCAAATTTATTTAAAAGTGACAAGTGCGCCCCTAGCAGAGAAAAAAGAAATTAAAACAAAAAACCTCCCTTCCAGCTCTCTTCCTCTACTAGTTTGAAGCATTCGGAAAGCAGTTATTTCCAGCGCAGCCATTTTTACATGATCTAAACGCTTTCATCAATATATTATTATATATCTCAACTGTGCATTTCGCTTATTTATAATAGGCACAATCTCAAAATGTTGGCGATATTGGAAAAACTGTCGCCGAAAAAAGAGAGAAAATGCGACAAATGAAGCTAACTCTTCAAACTTTTATTATAACACTTGGAGAACAATTCAAGTCCGTTGAAAAGGTATTCATCCAAGTTGATGAGTTGCAGTATGAAGTACCATAACTGCTAAAGGGAATCGCTTAGCAAAATATATCTCACATTTTATGGGAGTTACCCTTTAGAATGTGAACACCTATGGTATCTCATTCAGTGGGGTTTATGTGACATTTACACTAAATTTGACAATCAGATACCGTTTATTTGTACTATGGTTAATCGCTTGAAAAGAATTCAAGATGAACAAGACAAAAAAAAGATGGCTGCCTGGTAATCCAACGCATAACATATCGCTCCAATATCACCCCGAAAATCTCTAAAATTAATTAACCAGCGTTAATTAAATATTCAAGTGTTATTATAATCAGGGTTAAACCCCAGTCCCAGTGAAATAATAATCATCCAGATAACTGCAAGGGATCATCTGAAATCACGACATAAAGAAACTACTTTAGCTACAGCGCTTGGAAGGACTTCGTCGCATTTCAACAACGAACATCTTGGGACCACAAATCAGCTAAGTGAATGAAAATAAATTAAAATTTAACCAGATCTGGGAGTTAATAATTAAAGCTTTTCAAATGTAAAATATGTCATAAGTGTCTTGTTGGACCCATTAATTTTATTTTAAAACATATTAGACATATGACCCAATCCATCTCCAGACAGGCAGGGTAGGCCGGTTCATAGTCCCCGATTTTGCTCAAATTTGGATATGTTATTCTAGAAACAAAGGACAACTGTTTAGGGAATGCTTGTCACAAGGGGCTCTGGATTGGTTCTTGGCTCGGGGAATGGAATTTTCCACTCTCCGTCAATTAAAAGAAGAATTCTTCAAACAATTTTGGGGCAAATCGGAACAAGGAGAACTCCTAGGCAAACTTCACACCGGACAATTTCAGGCCCGATATGGGGAAACCCGTATGCAGTATTTCCATCGGTGGCTACGTATGAGTAAGTTTCTTACATCCTTTGAATACCCACCATCCGAAATTGTCCAATATTTGAAGAAACATTTTCCACAACACAAAACTGTACTAAGCGCAGCCGACAATACTGTTGAAGCAATGTGAAGGGTTCTGACTGCAGCAGATGAAGACTCTCCGGTAGAAAGAGTGAGATTTAATATCACACGAGACCACCCACAAAATATTAATAATCACAATTTCACTCGATCACCAGGAATGAGCCGAAACCAGCCCAGAAGACCAGTGGCTGCTGTACGAACAATTCCAGTGCAAAATACAACAACACCAACTACAGGAATGGCTAGCGAAACTATAACTCACCGAATAATACCTTTACCAACAAACCCCAGTGCGACAGGGTTGTTAACAAAAGCACAACCGTCGGAAAACCAGACGAGAGGAAGTTTGTAGGTTGGGAGACTTCCTCCAATTCGTCGAAAGAAACATGTTCCGCAGAGATCGAAGAGCGACAGGACAGGGTATCCTGTTGTTGGTTACAGATTAACTTAAACAACATCTTCGATGCACTTATCGACACAGGGTGCTCTGTCTCGTTGATCGACTGCAATCTGTGGGAGCAATTAAAGGGAACAAAACATCAACTAGGATATCTTCCCACACTCACGGTAACGCTACAAGGATTAGTCGCGAGAAGTAAAATTCAGAGAGTTAAAGGTCAAGTTTGGATTACGTTTTATTTTTTTGAAATATTTTATAAAAAAAGGCAACAGCGGGCAACATTCGGCCATTTCCGCCACCGTTAGACTTTCAAACTCATCATGTTAAATTAAGCCCATCCTACTGAGATTTGTATATATACGTTGCAGTGTAATGAGCATTTAATATAATATTAATTATTAAATTAATTTTTTTCTGAGTGTATAATTTATAATATCATATTAAATTTCTTAAAATTATATTAAGTTAGAAATAAAATTTCAAGGACATTTGAAAATATATGCGCGAGTGTTTTGTGCGAGGTGGAGGGGAGATTTCTTAAATCTCGGAATCCGCCAGAGAAGAAAGGGTGAAGCTTCCCCTCCCCAGCAGAATGGAGGAGAGGAAAAGGACGCGACGAAAGGGTTAAGGAAGGAGAAATGCATTGCTACGCCATATCTCAAAGTATTAACATCTAAACTCGGTGAAATCCATTGTTGGTGACCCTTGATATTGTTCCGGCTACACACAACACACAAATAAACCAGGTGTTCCAGCATTTTGGGCTTGGGACCTTGTGCACCTGAGGAGTCACCTCAAATCATCATTTCTTCTGCCGAATCATCAACAGATAAGTGATACGCTTTCAACAAACCCTTCCCCACAGTGTTAGTGCTTTGCTAGCTAGCAAATAAAAAATTTAAATCTCAATAAATAAAAATAAACCCCCCGCCTTTTTTTTTGTTTTTTTTTTTTTTTTTTTTTTTTTTTTTTTTTTTTTTTAGGGGGGTATAAAGATTTTTTTTTTTCAAAAAAAAAAAACAAAAAAAGAAGAGAAGTAATCCACCCCCCCCGAGTTTTTTTTTTGCCCCCCCCCTCTGGGTGGGGACCCCCGAAAAACCAGGGGGGCCGGGGGGGGGCCCAAAAAATATAAAAATAATTACATAAATAACAATTAACTATTATCTTTTCATATAAAAAGAGCTCTCATAGTTTAAATATTATTAATAAAAATAAAATAAATAAAAAAAATTCTACATTATATAATACTTAAAATAATACATATCTATAAAAAATATAAAATTCTTTGTTAAATTACTTTATAATTAGTATCATTAGAATCACATTAATAAATATCTATTGCGAAGCTAGATATCTCTCATAACAAACTAATCATTTTAATAAAACCATAAGTTCTGTTTAAAATTTATTCATGTCTTTTACTACCCTTTGCCCCAGATATATTTAATTATTTCTCTTTCAGCAACACCCCCGTAATAGCATTGCAACGTATATATAAATTAATACTTTTTATCATTATATTTTATTATTTTGTGATGCCCGCCTAGAATATAAAAAAATATTTATATATAAAATAATAATAATGTTTAATTAATAATTATATTTCAAATGTTGTTTAAATATTAAATGGACTATCTCCGAGATTGAAATCTTAATCAATTCGTATAAAAATGATTATATGACCTTTCAACATCAGACTACCACAACAAGCATAAAAGAAATGAGAGCCTTAAAAGAATTGGAGACGCGGTCCGTAGCTTAAATCCAAATATTGAAGACAAAGATTGTGCGACAAAGTTCCACACTTTGAGAATTCAATATCATAAAGAAAGATCTAAAGTGAAAGCTTCTATAGCCAGTAGAAAGGAAATGAGCCGTCATTATATGACCTTTCAACATCCGACTACCACAACAAGCATAAAAGAAATGAGAGCCTTAAAAGAATTGGAGATGCGGTCCGTAGCTTAAATCTAAATATTGAAGACAGAGATTGTGCGACAAAGTTCCACACTTTAAGAACTCAATATCATAAAGAAAGATCTAAAGTGAAAGCTTCTATAGCCAGTAGAAAGGAAATGAGCCGTCATTATATGACCTTTCAACATCCGACTACCACAACAAGCATAAAAGAAATGAGAGCCTTAAAAGAATTGGAGATGCGGTCCGTAGCTTAAATCTAAATATTGAAGACAGAGATTGTGCGACAAAGTTCCACACTTTAAGAACTCAATATCATAAAGAAAGATCTAAAGTGAAAGCTTATTATGTTGCTCGGTATCCTCAACCTCTATTAATCAATTAAAAGTAATAATTAATATTAGGATTAATAATAACTAACATTTTTATAATTAATATTTTTATATTAACAATTAATATTTATATTATCATCTTATCATTTAAGTTCCAAACAAATAAGTATTTTTACTTATCAGACGGAAACTAAAGGGAAAATAACCTTATCTGTTATACAAATTATCTATATGCAAATAATCTAAAATAGCAAAGACAATTTATCTGTAAAATAGAACACTCCCGAACACTCTGGTCAACTCTTATCAATCAAAGGTCGACTCACAGTCAAAGTCGAATTCCCTTCCTTAACCAAAAGCACCCCCTACTCAATTCCCTCCCTCAAGGAAACCTCCTTATAAACCCTTGGGAGAACCAGAGAAAGGTAGAGGCAGAACGAAAGAGAAACTTGCAACTCTTACTGAAGAGTTGAAGTTAACCACTTGTAAATCTTTATCACGAAATAAAATCTGTTTAATTGAACTTACCAATCTATTATTTCACCTACCCCAGGGAAATACATAATTAGCTTCTATAGCCAGTAGAAAGGAAATGAGCCGTCATTATATGACCTTTCAACATCCGACTACCACAACAAGCATAAAAGAAATGAGAGCCTTAAAAGAATTGGAGATGCGGTCCGTAGCTTAAATCTAAATATTGAAGACAGAGATTGTGCGACAAAGTTCCACACTTTAAGAACTCAATATCATAAAGAAAGATCTAAAGTGAAAGCTTCTATAGCCAGTAGAAAGGAAATGAGCCGTCATTATATGACCTTTCAACATCCGACTACCACAACAAGCATAAAAGAAATGAGAGCCTTAAAATAATTGGAGATGTGGTCCGTAGCTTAAATCCAAATATTGAAGACAAAGATTGTGCGACAAAGTTCCACACTTTAAGAACTCAATATCATAAAGAAAGATCTAAAGTGAAAGCTTCTATAGCCAGTAGAAAGGAAATAGACGACGTAAGTTTATGAACATATCCAAATCCAGAACCGAACAAACGAATAAGCTTTGGCCAGCTTCAGCAAGCAGCGGCTTCGCTGGCTGCATGTTTCGTGTGAGTGCATCACACTGCTAGCTCTGCTTGCAGTGACGTCATATCGCATGCAATGTAATCTGAAAAACCCTAAGTGTGAAGCGGCCTTAACTTAAAATATCTCTCTCCTTCTATATCTCGCTCAAGATATAACTCTCTCTCTCAATACACCAAATAAATACGCTCTATAAACTCAATTTTATCTTTAAATAATACCCAGGGGCGGCGCGTCCATTAGGCAACTAGGCGGCCGCCTAGGGCGGCAACCTGGAGAGGGCGGCAAAAATTTTGTGCCTCTAAAAAAAAGGTAAAAAATTTCGCCTCTAAAAAAAAAGTAAAAAATTTTTTCGAGCGGGGAAAATTTTGGTTCCGGGCAAGAGGAAATGTTCCGCTGACGGCAAATTTTGGTTCCGCGAGCAGCAAAATTTCGTCGAAAAATTTTTGAGATCAGGGAAAATTTTAAGAAGGGGCGGCAAATTAAATTTTTAAAGTTTTTTTTTTTTGGGGGGGGCCAAAAAAATATCTTGCCTAGGGCGGCAGAATAGCTTGCGCCGCCCTGATAATACCTCCATACATATAATATAAATTACGCAATGGCTCTTTCTCTAGAAGAATCAAAAATTATATCTGTTCTATCCCTTACTAAATCTGAAATTTTAGATTATTTTTCAGATTTACACTTCAAGGACATATAATTTTTCCATCATGGAAGAGTTTAAAAATCGTCATGGTGTACTCAAAGCTCAAATTGAAATTTATCTAAAAGAATACAAAAAAACGTGTGCGCTTACTACAATTCCGGACATAATTTCACTAAACTTGAAATTGGAGTCGATACAAGAAGTCACACATGATATAGTCGAATTACGTAAAAGATTATCAAAATTAAAAATAGAGGAATCTCAACGAATAGAGTATATTACACATTAATGGCCGAAAGCAAAAGACTCGACTCAATCATATATTTTTGCCACATCTTATTTTTGGTAGATAGAATCTAAAGAACAGATAAAACAAATTGATTTAATCTGGGGCCTAAGTGCCTTAAAATGAGGATTGCTCTGACTGGGTAACCGAGGAACTGCCCGGGTGACTGAGAAGGAGCTGCAACTCCGACTGGGTAACCCGGGATCTGAAAAAGGTTGTGGGCCGGGTGGCTGAGGAGGAGCAATACCTCATAAAATCCAAATCCATGGAAATGACTTGTCTGGAAAAAAGAAAATTTGAAGTTCTTTCCTCGGAGCCAACCTCCTCTGAGAGTAATATGCCTTCCCTGGACAATTCAGAACCCTCCTCGTATAAATCCCACCTTTTCGGATAATATAGACGAGTGACCCCCAATATTACACCTTATTTACTTCTTTGATAGAGAATAATAGCCTACAATCTTTGTTTGAAAAATTCTACTATCTTAGGTCATTCTTGATTTTAATTAATCTTGGATTTTATAAATTGATAAATTAACTCTAAAGACTCTAGTTAATCGTTTTCAGAATAGTCGAAGAATCGGCTGCGCTTAGCACTTAACACAGGTTATTCAATTAAAAAGGTTACTCAATTTCAAGTTATTAAAAATTCATCGTATCTTAAACAGTTTTTGAATATCTTTGTTAATAACTTTAATGCCCTGAAATCTTTCTGATTTCATGCAATTACATGCTGTATGAGAATTGTGTATTAGTGTAAAAAAAAGAGCAAGCATTGTATTTTATAATATTTAAATTGTTGTAAAGTGTTCAAAGAGAACAACTGTTCTCAGAACAAATAAATTTTTCATTCATTCATTCATATTACGAAGGTCGGGAAAGACAGAGCGAGGAACCCCACAGCCAATCCAGTACTCACGGGATTACCTAAACCCAAAACTTCGTTGCTCCTTACTAATTAAGGAAGAGAAGACCAATAGATCCATTGTTTGTCAAAAGGCTCATAAAATTGCCTCTTGTAGCAAATTTCTTAGTTTTTCCATACCTGAACGTTATGAAATTTTGAAAAAACACAAAGTTTGTTTTAATTGTTTGGGGTGTATTTGGCCCATCCATTAGTATATTAATGGATTTTCTCACATTTGATTTTGCCCAAAAGAAGAGGCAGAAACAAAAAAATGAATTTATTTTGAGAAAGATTAAATTATCATCCCTCATCTGACAAGTCGAACAAAGTCAGCTAAATAAAATTAACATACAAATGAGTAAGCATCAGAGTTGGCAAGTTTTATCCCGCCGAGTATAATACACGGTTTTATACATGTATAAAAATATCGCGGATAAAACTAGGCCCATGTATAAAACTGTAAAAAACCAACCCCTCTGAAAAAACAGCTTAAAAGATTGCTTGCCACTGGGAATTAGACGGGTGGTCGTCAACTCATTGATAATGCCCCAGTTCGACTACTGCTGCCTCGTCTACAATGATTTGACGGGGGAGAGGGGACTTGCACTTCATAGGGTGTTAAACTCCTGCGTGAGGTTTATTTTCGGAGTCCCCGTTGACCATCACATAACGCCCTACTATAATAAGCTCGGTTGGCTAAAGTTGAGAAATAGGAGGAGGTACTTCCTGGGGTGTTATGTGTATGGTCTCTTAAAAAATCGGCAGTCCTCATACTTATACGGGGATTTCCAATTTAGGACGGACAATGTGCCCAGGAGTCTCAGGGGGAGTCCGCTTGACCTGCAGATGCCGAAGCACAGAACGACAACATTTGGTAAGTCGTTCTCTGTGGAGTCTGTGAGGTTGTGGAACGGAATCCTGGAGCGCATTAGAGGGTCAGGTACACTGGCGACGTTTAAAGTCAAATTTCGAGAATATTTGTTAAGTGACCAGAGGGGGTTGGTTGGATGAATCGCACCGCTTTGGGGAGAAGGGAGAGCATACCTCTTATACTTTTAACTTGTATACTATTCATGTGAGTGTAAATTTATTGTGCTCCAGGAGGCTCAATAGCCTCAGAGCAAATAAATATCTAAAAGCTTTTATTTCATATTTTTTAATGTTTTAGAGCATTGACGATGTTGTTTGCTTTTTATTTAGCGAATAATATAATCAAAATGTTAATAAAATAATTGAAAAATGAAATTCAAAAATTAAATATGGAAACCTAACCTACAGCTGTCAAATCATTTGTAAGTATTGTGAAGGGATAAGCCCCTTTTTGGGCAAAGGCAACGTATGTTTTATTTGAGCAAATTAACCCTTTTTTTTATGTTAACAAGGAAAGCTTTAATTGAATTTTTCATATAATAATTGACTAATTGCTATTTATCTTTTTTTCTTTTTCTTCTATCGGAAGTTTATTATTAACGCAAATTTTCTTATTGTTTTTAAATAAAATTGATATAAGATACACCGCGAATGGCGGTTGGTTTGGAATGTTGTGTATTTAAATTGTATTAAAAATTTTGTATTATTCTAAAGCGAACGTGACAAAACGCATGAAACGACACCCCCGGCCCACCCCCTCCCTTCGTCTGGAGACCCAATCAGGCGGCGAGGTCTGGTGACGTGAGCATTGGCTGGCAGCGGAACGCTTCAACGGCCGGCGAGGAGCCTACATTGCATATCGGCATCTCGAACTGTTAACAACTTTACAACATTGCATTTCTGCCTCTCGAACTGTTAACAACTATTGCATTCCTGCATCTCGAACTGTTAACAACACGTGTGATCCAAGCGCTGGTGCGGGCAGTCCCACCAACCTCTAACTCTCTCTTCTTCTTCGTCTCTGATTTGGCGGCCCCCTTTGGGATCATCTCCAGTTTTTGCCTTTCATCTTTGGGGCAGCCGTCAAGAAAGAGAGCTCAACCACTGTTATCACCGGCAAAGAGAATCCTGACACAGCCTCGGGCCTTGCATCCGATCGGTTGGCGACCGCTTCCGGACTAGTCCTCATCGAGTTCGTCCAGCATCACAATTTTGCAAGTACCCTTCCCCCCTGTGTCCATCAATCGTGTGCAGTGTAGATTAAACAAGGTACCTTATTTTTATTAAGTCACACTTATGATCGATCGAAATAACTTATTTAAAACAATACTTAATCATAAAACTCAACATATATCTAAAATAAAAAACTAATTCAAATATATAGATATGCATTTCATTTACTAGTCATATCTTATATAATAACAGAGCTCTTTAATTAAACAATACATTAAAATTTTTTGTTCTTATTATTCTAGTTATTCAATATACCATAAGCCAAAAGGCAATTAATAATAAAGAAATTTTGCTTAAATCATTTGTAAATAAAAGAAAAAGAAAATTCTTGGTTTCAATCTTTCAATAAAAGTTTTCATTCTCGATAACAATAGACATCTAAAATTTCTTTGTTTTATTGTAGAAAATTCCTTAAGTAATTATACGTACATGTGTGTATGAAAATTTATTTATCTTTATTTTTCGCTTCCCTATGCAATACTTCAAATAAAGAATTTAATTTTGTTGTTACTTATTGTTTGTTAAATGAGCCAACTTTATCTCCTCTCAACCAGACTCTTATCTAGCGCTGTTCATTCCGTCTTGCACAATAGTACTCATTTTGTGTCGTACCAGGAAATTTCGCAACGAAGCTACTCGCCCTGAGTTCCCAAAAAATTGTACTTTACCTTTAAAACCAAATCTTTCAGCCAGTTAGCCTTGAATCTCGGTTCATTTGAACTGTGGTCCACGGCTAATTGTTCGCGAAGCAAACTCAACCCTTTCGGTCCAAACACGCAAACCTGGTTTTGCACCAAAATTCCACGTATTAAACTTGACTTTTTTAAATTTGCCCGTTCACACTCATTCGACTTTTTATCCAAAATTTAAATTCTTGATATTCTATTTCAAACAAATCTTTTTTTGTTGGGGAAATTCTCACCCCACCCCCTCAATCCGCTTTCTTTACTCTTCCCAACCCCCAGGAGAGAGACAAAGCTCGATAGTATATATATTATTTTCTTTAATTAATTAATATCAGATAATTAAATTTAGTTTGCTTTTATTTTTTTAGGTTTCTGATGATAAGGAACAAAACATATGAAAAATTAATTTTAGAATATATATGGCGCGAAAAGTGGAATCTGACAGGTGTGGCAAATGTATTACCTCAAGATTTTAAAATATTCAAAAGTGATATTTGTTTTGGTTTCTATCAGTGGCGGATTAATGCAATTTTGTCGGGGGGGGGGCTTTTTTTTTTTTTTTATTTTTTTTTATTTAAGGACTTTGTGGGCATCTATGGCCATTTAGACCCCTTTCCTATTTATTTAAATTGATTGATTGACAAATTCAATTGAAATTAAAGCCCGGAAATCATAATTTCTTTAGATTACTAGTTTTTATAACATTGTGAATTTCTTCTCGGGGGGGGGCGATCGCCCCCGCCCCCCCCTTTAATCCGCCCCTGGTTTCTATAATAGAAAAAGAAGAAAAAACTATACTACTGCTTTTAATTTTATCTTAATTTGTTCTTTCAAGATGCATTTTTATATAGTTAATAAAGAAAAAACAAAATTTGAATTAAAACATTTGGAAAGCATCTTATCTTATATTTGAATATAAAATTATCTAAGTTGAAGAGAAGTTGCTGTTGATGTTATCGAATGGAAGAGAGCAAGTACAGGTGCAGCAAATAAAGAGAGCCTTTGGATGCCAAATAATGCAACTTTTCCTCCTTCGACTTCGAATAAGGTAGACAGCTCTCACCTTCATGGGCGAAGAGATAGGGGCCACAAGGGAGGCCAACGAGGTAGAAGATGGAGAAATGGAGATCCAGGAAGAAACGGAGGGCAAATATACAATATTTACAACTCTAATGCAACTTTTCCTCCTTCGACTTCGAATAAGGTACAGACAGCTCTCACCTTCATGGGCGAAGAGGTAGGGGCCACAAGGGAGGCCAACGAGGTAGAAGATGGAGAAATGGAGATCCAGGAAGAAAAGGAGGGCAAATATACAATATACAGTTAAAATTATTTAAAAAATTTTAATTTTCCATATCACCTACTACACCTTGGTAGATGAGAGTAGCTGCAAGCTTCAATTATCAAATATACAATATTTACAACTCTAATGCAACTTTTCCTCCTTCGACTTCGAATAAGGTACAGACAGCTCTCACTTTCATGGGCGAAGAGGTAGGGGCCACAAGGGAGGCCAACGAGGTAGAAGATGGAGAAATGGATATCCAGAAAGAAACGGAGGGCAAATATACAATATATTTAACTCGAATGCAACTTTTTACTTGGGCATAAATCCTTCCCAAAACCTTCCCCTTCCTACAATACATTCGTGAATCAAGACATCCACAGAAAATTGCTCCAATTTCTTTGGAGAGATAAACAAGAGGAAGATTTGACTATTTTTAGATTCAAAAAAGTCCCTTTTGGACTAAAATGTAGCCCCTTTTTTGCGATTAGAAGTCTACATCAGATGTATACAGCCGACGAAAATAATCTGAAAGTCACACACTGGTACTTTCGAAACATTTTTAATACAAAGTATAATCTCGGGTTTGTATCACCACGGGTGGATGTTTGTTCCACCTGCTTACAGTTGGATGAAAGACTGAAGCATGCAGGTCCAGGTGTGGAAAAACAACAGCTCATCACTGAGAAACGTGTACACAAGTAAAGGGCTAAGGCTTTTTATGAAGCACTGAAATGCACAGATTCTAATGTTTTAATGTTAAGTTATGATTGTCAAAAAAACTTACCATTACCAAAGTTACCAGTCCAAGCTACTTACTATAGTACAGTGGTGCGCAACCTATCTTCATTTGCGACCCCCATTTTTTTGAAAAAATGTATCGCGACCCTTGAAGATATTTATTAGTACGATACTTAGAAAAAACTTTGATTGACATCATACCAGGTATAGGTTTTTCCCCCCCCTTTTCCTTTGGTTAAAAAATATGTCACCTACAAAGCTGATTGTGGAGTTGCCCAATCCGTAACAAAAAAAGGACAACTGATTACTTTAATGAACCCATCTGTTATAATGGCACTAATTGATGCCTATAAAAATGAGCCGTCGCTATATGACGTGGCGTCAACAAACTATCACAATAAACATTTAAGAACAAAAAGTTTAAAAATAATTGGGGATACAGTCCGATCTATTAACCCCAATATTCTGGATAAAGACTGTGCGATAAAATTCCACTCATTAAGAACTCAATGCACTAAAGAAAGGAATAAGGTAAAAGCTTCTATGGCCAGTGGGAAGGGTCTAGACGACGTAAGTTCATTAACATATCAAAAAAATTCAAAATACAAAAAAATATAATTACAAATATTTTTATTTTTTAGATTTACCGACCATTTTTATGGTATTATGATTCATTGCAATTTCTCTGCCCATATTTGAAAAGCAGAAAAGGTCGAGGGAAAGCGAAATCAGAGACGAGACCAGTGAAAACACACCTGTAAAAAGTCTGACATGAGCATTTCCAAACACTCTTGGGTAATCAGCATTCAACTACACTGCAATTGCCAGAAAGATATAACATCCCTATAAAACTTTTTGTATTTAGAACCTATCGGGAAAAAAGTAGTAAAGATGACTTCAAAGAGTGAAGTAGCAAATTAATCAGCGTCAAATAGAAACTAAGTATCAACATATAAGTAGTATATAAATGGATTAAACCTTTAATATTGAAAGTTCTGATGATGGCTAATAGTCAGCTGAAACGTTTAAATGTGATGCTTCAAAAACTTTAACCAGAATAATAAGCTCTATGAAAAATTGAAGAAAATTTCATTTTTGACAATATAATCCTGCAATCTCAACTAGCAGAAGTCTTAAAGCAACAGCATACTTAACTCATAATTAAAGCCCGGATTTTCGTGCAGTAAAAACTTCTAAATATGTCATTTATTTCTCGAAAACTAACTTTTAATTTCTAGGAGTAGTGGCTGAACGTATAATTAACAATGAGGAGAATGAGACATCCGAAAGCAATTAACCCTTGGATGCATACAGGGGCCTTTGAGGCCCTCCTACCTTTATTTTTCTTCACATCTTTTTTTTTCTTACAAAAATTTTTTACTGCGCTTTTAAAATGCTTTCATTATCTTTTCTTCTAATTAAATATTAATGAAAATATTAATTTTTTATATAAAAAATATAAAAAAAACCTAAAAGTTTATGACTACCCTTCCAATGCATAACAGGGGCCTGAGAGGCCATGGATGTTTTTTGGCTTTAAAAGAGTAAATATATATTTATTATTTTATTATTTCCTGCAAAATAGCAACATTGAATCATCATCTTTTGTATTACTTAGTTTTTCTAAACAGAAAGAATCGAGAAAAATTTTATTTTATTTAGTTTCTAACATTTCACCATGTCGACCCAACCAAGCACTTCCCGACAAACCAAAAGAAAAATTCATCCTTCTGATAGTGGATTTGAAAAAACAATATTAGAATGGTTGAATGAAGATGATTTTTTGGGAGAGCAAGAACCTGAAGAGAGCGAAAATGAATCCGCAGAAGCCATCATCTCACCAAGATCTTCATCTACGTCATTATCTGATTCATCCGATATTCAGCCAGAAGAATTACAAGTAAGCTCTTCAGCCTTTACAAGCCGAAATGGTACAAAATGGGATTTAGATCCTCGATCCTCCTCAAATTACTAAAACTCCAGCATGTAATATAATAAAAAGTATGCCCGGGCCTGTTAGGGGAATAAATACATATTCCCCAAAAGATGCATGGACTTATTTTATTTCTAAAAATATATTAAAAGAAATTTGCCATTGCACAAATTTAGAAGGACAGCGCCTTGCTAAAGAATTGAATAAAAATTGGCAAAAATTAACTGTTATTGAATTGGAAGCATTTTTAGGAATTTTATTATTAGCTGGAGTTGAAAAGAATTGGGATCGTAGTATTAGAGAATTATTTACAAGTGACAAAACCAATCCTTTCTATAAAGCTACAATGAATATTTATCGTTTCGAAGATATAAAAAAAAATTTAAGATTTGATGATAAAAGAACTCGAGATTTTCGAATGAAAACAGATAATTTAGCACCAATAAGCTATATATGGAATATTTTTATTGAGAATTGCAAAAAAGTAATAATTCCTGGCGAGGTGAATTTTGTTGTGTGTTGCAACGTTTATAAATTATTCTAAAATGAATAGGCAGATGTCAAGTACCCGCGGTCGCGGAAGAGGTAGAAATCAATTTCCTGCGGAGTCGCAGATGGATTTCTTTCCTAATCCTCAAGCCTCTGAGTATCCTCGTCAGATGCGCAGAGCGTATGATTACCATACAAACAAGCAATTTAACGAAGATTGGTCAAAAGATTGGGAAGAAAGGTCTCCAAAACCACGTCAAACAAAACGATCAACTGCATTTAAACAAAAGTTAAAAAGTAAAAGCAAAGATGAAAAACAAGAAGGTCCGGCAGAAGAGTCCCTTGTTAAGAGTGTGGGAGAGAGTAAATCATCAGATGAGATAATGTATGATACAGGTTCTCTCTCAGTATCCTCTCATCTTGTTTCAGTTTATGATTACAATGTAGATCTAGCTAATGCGATCCTTGTAATTGAGGGAATCTATCATGACTTAGTAGCTGCTGATTCTCGGATTGCACGATCGCTTCCTCATTGTATGTTCGTTCATTATTGTTCCATCTTAATTAACTCAGCGATATTAGATTCTCAGTATGATAGAGGACTGGTTTTAGATAATCAACAGGTTAGACCATCTTCAATACTACCACCAGAATATGCTGTTCCCAAAATATTACATGACTATTTAAAAAGATTAACAGATATGGTTCGAAATAATACCGATAAATTATTTTTAAATTATCCAGAAGTGGCAGTTCCACAAGGGCCAATTGAAATTGAAGACGAAATTGAGGTCCCATCTGGATCATTCGGAATGATTGATGAAAATAATCATAATGTATATGAATGTTACCTTGCCCCATTAACAACTGCTCGGTATGTTGAAGCAACGTTAAATGCCGCTGAAGATTGGTTACCTATTCCTGAAGCATTAATTCCAGAAGATTTGGTGCCAACTCGAAATTTTAATGGGTATCTGCGCATAGATAATCTTCATCCAGAATCACGCGCAATTGTGGCTAGATCAGTACCTTTCGAGAACAGCGACACATGGGCAGGAAGACTTTGCTTTAATGCAAATTTATTTAGTCATGTCAGTTCACAGCTGTTAAATTGCTCAGAGAGGATTAAAATTGTTAAGAATGAAACAAAACATATAGCGAAACAGTCGTCACAAGTTAATTTAATTTTTACAGAATTGACGACTCCTTGTGATTTGGAAAGTCCATTAGTCGAATACCATAGTGCTTTATTCGGAAACGGCATTTGGCAGTGCCCAAGCACATGAAGCTCTGATTTTTGGATTACGACGCAAAAGAAATGGTGTGGCACCTGGAAGCTGTTTAAAGACACAAGATGGTGAAGAACCTCCAGGATGGGCAGAGACTCGGAACCACAATTTTGAAGGACGAGGACTATTTGCTGGAAAGTGCCAATACAATGCCTAAAAATTCTTGGCGAAGCTGTTACAATAGATGAACAGCTTGTCCCATTTAGAGGAAGGTGCAAATTTGTCCAATATATGCCTAGCAAACGTTCGAAATATGGAATAAAAATCTTCTGGCTTTGTGATTCAAAAACATCATATGCAATCAATGGACTTATATATACTGGGAAAAAACCTGACAAAAAACCAGAGAAAAACTTGGCTCATAATGTTGTGATAGAGTTAGTAAAACCTATTCGAGGTTCTTCTGTACATGTTAGCAAATAGAATATGCAATTGCTTAGGAATTCGGGCTTTACTCATAATCATCTCTGCTCAGTGATTTTTTTCATTACCATATTTGATCTAAATTCAATTCCATTTAAAAAAAATTTTATTTTTTAAACACATCTATCAAAATTGTTATTCAGTGAAATTTGAATGATAAAATTAATATTTATCAGTCAGCCTCCCCGGGTAGATTGTCATAAAAATGTCAAATTAAAGGTATGTGAGAGAAGTGGGGAACTGAGAGATGATCTTGGAAAAAAGTCATAATAAGACATCTCTTGGGAGGTTTTCTCTCTCGCTATTCTCGACTACAACCAGTTTGATTTTCTTCAATAAAGTACTTCTTTTAATCGACATTTCGGCATTCAACCAAACCACGGCAACTCGCATCACTTTTGATACATGAGGGCAAAATGATTCTGGAATTAGATATAATCCAATGTTTTTCAACTCAGAACATAAATTATAAAAAAAAGTTTAACGTGAATAGTGTCTTTGCAAATTACAGATAATTATGCTTTTTAATAAAATATTTAATTTTAAGATGAATGGAATAAAACCAAAAGATTATTTAGTGTCCACGTTTACAGAAGGGAGGGAACATAAATCAGCAAGTAAATTTAACCTATTCACCTAAGTTGAAACATTATAAACTTTTAACTAACCTCCTGCATTGACTAGAACAGTGCTTCTTAAACTTTTTGAAGTCGCGGCCCCACTATTTTTTTAAAATTCAGATTGATTTAATTTTGAATTTGCAAATATATCATTTTCATACATAATCGAATTATAATCCAACTATTTAAATTTATTTAACAATAATAATTTATTTGTTATATTTGAGACTCTTCGCGGCCCCCCCTGCGGGTAATCCATGGCCCCCTAGTGGGCCGCGGCCCACTACTTTTAAGAAGCACTGTACTAGAGCACTGTACTTCACTTAGGTGTAATACTAAGGTGACGATATAGAGGTTTTTTTTTCTGTTGAGGCATTAAAAGACAAATGGACACTAGTTGAAATATTTGTTAATATAATCTGATGGTTTTATTCGCTCTTTCATCTCAAATGTAACAAAAATCTTTTCTTTTTGCTATTCCCCTTTAGTTGAAGAGGAGAATTAAAAAAAAAAAAATACTGACGACGAAGTTACCTTAAAAAATTTACATTCAACTTAAGAAACAGATATTTAATGAAAATTGTAGTTGACCAATGAAGTACGTGGCTGTTGATTTACATACAAGGAAGGAAGCAGGAGCAGCCAAAAATTAAAGCCTTGTAAATTGTAGTTGTTTAATTGTTGACTTATTTGCAGACTTGTAGATCTAAAAACAAAAAAATATATATATATATATATATATATATATATAATTGAAATGCGAATGAAAAAGGATAAAAAAAATGGTCTTTTTCTCACCTTAGAGAAGTTGATCGAGGCGATCTCTTTTTAGTGAGCTTCAATCTCTATTATTAGAGTGAGGATTTCTTTCTAACATTGCATCTGTCGATTTGTTAATTAATAAACTTTTTCCATGAGATAGAAGTAAGTTGGTTGATATGGATACATCTCTAATCGTTGGTTCTAAGATCCTTTTAATTTGATTATATTATTCTTCTTTGTATCAATTGGTGGTGACCAATGACTGGATGTTTTAGAGTTGTTGTTGTTTCTCATGTTGTGACCCAGATATTCAGCGTTTAAATGGCATCTGATTCTGCGGATAGAACACCAGACACTTGTGCTAGGGTTCATAGGTTCGTTTCCCGTCCCAAGTGATGAACATTTTTTTCTAAATTATTGATATATTGAATACCAAATAATTTATAAAAATAGGAGCGGATTTTTTTTTTCTTTATTTCCACCTTTGACCTCCAGTACAATACCATTATGGCCATCATACAATTGGAGCGGATTCAGATGCCAAAAAAAGACCTTAAAAAAAATTATAAAATTCAAAATTAGATTTCTACTAATTGAATCTATGTAAACAAAAACATTCTAAGTCATTTTTTTGTGTAATTGAGTTTTCGACGGAAAATACACATAATCGTAGTAAGCCACAACTTGCAATTCAGTATATGGGCGTATACAAAAAGAGAAGGCCCCCCCCCCCCGAAATTTTTTAAATCTATATATGAACCGTGTTATTCAATGGTGTGTCAAAGACCAAAAAATTCAAAATTGAGTTAAGCATGGAATATTGTTTCAAATGCTTTAATTAATAGTATTTTTTATGAAATATGTCCTAAAAAAATTTATTTTTAATGTAAAAGCATAAAATTATTTTTACAATATTTCAATGCAGGATTTTACATTTTTCAATAATGATTTATGTACTTAACATGTTGTTTCGTAATACTTAATTTGAAAAGAACAATTTTTCATTTATGCGTCAAGTGCAAGACATCGTAAACAACTATACGCTTGAGATATATTGTTGCGTTTATGCCCTAAGTATTTTCAATTATGAACACCGGCATCGCTATTGTTTAGAGGTATTTAATATAAACTCAAGAAAATATTAATTTTATTTATTTCAAATTTATAAATTCAATACACCATTACTATATTCCATTTGTTGAAATTTAATACAAGTATTTCATAACCTACAAAAATTATAATTCATTTTTTAATTTCTTTTAGCCTAATTCTATAATGTTTTCTATCTTTTTCTATGAACTATATATATATATATATATATATATATATATATATATATATATTTTTCCAATTAACAATAAATTAATATCGTTTAATTGAGTTTTAACCAGTGTGATTTTAACAACCAATAAAAAGTTATTTACCAAATAATATTATATATATTTTTTCCCCTTAAATAAACAAAAAATCATTTTTTTTTTGAAAAATGAGAAAATTTTCTCTGAATTCGTAGACGTCAAAATTTAATTTTTTGATATTATTCCTGATAATGAAAATGAAGATGAGGATGAGGATCAGTGCGATTTCGAAAAGACAACAAAAATAATATTAGGTTAGGTTAGATTGGAGTGGCCGTAATATTAAGTCTATTTCATTATTATAACTTTGATTTACTGTTTCCAAGCTATTTATTCAGAAATTAATTGATGAGAAAATTTTGATATCACTTTGTATTTAATTTTAAAATATTAATACTATTTAAAATTGATGAATGTGATTTTGATAAAAAGTTTATATGCTACTAGTATTAAATATAAAGAGACTTTGAAGCATTTTTGCAAATATAATTGGACTTAGAGAATTTTTCAATCATGGGTCAATGGACTTTGAAGCATTTTTTACAAATATATATCGCACATAGAGAATTTTGTAAAAATAATTTTTTATATTTTATTTTTTTCCTCTAAATTAGTCATATTTTTAGAGATAATTTATGAATATCTGCCATAATTACAGTATTTACTTGCACAATTGACAAAAAAAATGATATATAATCTAATAAAAACAATTTAAATCAGAAAAACTTTAATGTTGATTTTCTCAAAACTCGATATTTGGTCTTTGACACACCATTGAATAACAGGGTTCATATATCTATTCGGGAATATGGCCAATAGGGTATGACTTTTTTACAACCTCGTGTCCCTGTATCATAACCTGATCAACTTTTACTAAAGATTAAATAAAATCTTACTTTCAAGATGATTTGATAAAAAAAAACGTCACGCACAAAATGATTTGAAAATTTTATATATCCGATTTTTTTCCTATTTTAAATAAATACAAAATTGTACACAAGCTTTAGACACATATATAGGGTCATTAAAGACACATGGAAGTCAAATATTCTAGAAAATGCCATTGGTGAAGATGAATCTCAGTAAGAATATTATATATCTAACCAAGTATTTATTAATTTAAATAAGCGAAAAATGTAGGTACCGCCGGGATTTGCACCACGGATCTTGTCGATTTACGCTCAACACGCCCTACTGTTGGACCACAGTACGCACTCGCTTATTTAAATTATGATAGATCGCTGATTTCAGTCTACTAGAGAAACGCCGCTCTAATCAAGCGTTCAGATTTCTCCGCTGCTGAGGCGCGATCTAGATGGACGTTTTGAGAAATTAACTCAATTATGCAATTAATAAATAAAGAATTATATATATCATGTGTTGGTCCATGAGGTAATTATGAAAAACATATAACCAAGTATTTATTAATTTAAATAAGCGAAAAATGTAGGTACCGCCGGGATTTGCACCACGGATTTTGTCGATTTACGCTCAACACGCCCTACTGTTGGACCACAGTACGCACTCGCTTATTTAAATTATGATAGATCGCGCCTCAGCAACGGAGAAATCTGAACGCTTGATTAGAGCGGCGTTTCTCTAGTAGACTGAAATCAGCGATCTATCATAATTTAAATAAGCGAGTGCGTACTGTGGTCCAACAGTAGGGCGTGTTGAGCGTAAATCGACAAGATCCGTGGTGCAAATCCCGGCGGTACCTACATTTTTCGCTTATTTAAATTAATAAATACTTGGTTATATGTTTTTCATAATTACCTCATGGACCAACACATGATATATATAATTCTTTATTTATTAATTGCATAATTGAGTTAATTTCTCAAAACGTCCATCTAGATCGCGCCTCAGCAGCGGAGAAATCTGAACGCTTGATTAGAGCGGCGTTTCTCTAGTAGACTGAAATCAGCGATCTATCATAATTTAAATAAGCGAGTGCGTACTGTGGTCCAACAGTAGGGCGTGTTGAGCGTAAATCGACAAGATCCGTGGTGCAAATCCCGGCGGTACCTACATTTTTCGCTTATTTAAATTAATAAATACTTGGTTATATGTTTTTCATAATTACCTCATGGACCAACACATGATATATATAATTCTTTATATTATATATCGTTTTACTCGGGAGAAAGTCTAGTTTCTGAATATATAAAAAAAATTATAGGTTATGTAAGAAAAAATATTTGGTCCGATGTTAACCAAGTTTTTCAGTTCTAGCCCTTTACCTCTAGTTTATGTGTGCAAAATTTCAAAACAATTGATCAAATAGTTTTTGAGTTTTCGTTGACGAAAAAAATTACCACAGACATCATTCCAAAATGTACTTAAATGGATTCAGGGGACCTCAAAAGCATTTTGGCAGCTTCAGTTCAATTTCGATTTTTTTTACGATTACATTAACTTTACCTGCCCAACCTACGGTTGATAAGCAAAGTTAATAAAGGTTCTAAGTATACTTGGCAGGTTTGTTCATGTTATTATGAAAGCTTTTTTTGAATTCACCTATCTGCTTTTCGTCGATGAAGAATTGTATTAGTTCACTTTTTTTAAATTTATTTACAAGTTGACTATGCAGCTTCTTTCGTCAATGACTGATGACAGGCCAATAAATCAATAAAAACAAAAAGTTTTTAAGTTTTATTGATCTATCATCAGTCATTGACGAAAGAAGATGCATAGTCAACTTGTGAATGATTATCTCGTCCGAATCAGCATATAAAAATAAATTTATTTATTTATAGTGACCTAAGTGAATCAATAAAAAGGACTCGGTTTTGAAATAGATTATAAATCTTAAAATAGAACGTTCTGTTTGTCTCAAGTGTACAAGAGAATGTATAAAAACAAAAAATATAAGTCCTATTATCTCTAGAATGGTGATACAATACAATTTTCCGTTGGCGTTTTGTTTAACAATTTAAAATAACATCCTAATTTTATGAAATTTTTATAAATGAAGTGCTGAGCAGATTTTGGTTGTTTTTTTCCCACAAAATACATTTTTATGACTTTCTTATTATTGACAATAAATAAATAATAATTATATTCTTACTCTTGGAAAACATATCCTGGGTTCTAGTATGGAGTTAGAAGACTTCTTGTTCTAGGGTTCAAAAGTTACGCTTCCAGATCAGCTAGCGTTAAAAACCTTTAAAAAAAATAAAATAAAATTAAGAAATATGTATTAAAATATTATTGTCCAAGACGTTATATTTACTTACAATTAACATATTTCCGCCTATCTTAAAAAGCCAGACATCAAATATTCAAATAATTTGGTCTATATTAACGGTATTGAATGAACATATTGATTTAGACTTTTTTTTTTTCCGAGAAATAAAAGTTCAATTTTAAATGATAAATGGTTCGTTTATGTTCTAGGCGATTAAATTTATTTAAATAAAAAAAAAATGAATCTAATAGTTAATTCAGATCTCATAGTTCTTTTGAACCACGTTTCTAGCTGATATGGTTTTATTAATAAATTTTCCAAGTTTTTCAGCTTAACGTGGCAGAAATTCAAAATTATTCCTAGGGGAACGGAAATAATGAATAGATAAAAAAAGAATAGAAAAGAAAGAATGAAAAATGAGAATAGGTTAAATAAAAAAGTTTACCTAAATCAAATCATTATTTAATATCACATTAACACACGACGAAAGAGTTCTTGTTCAAAGATAAGCTCTGGTTTTATTTTACTGAGTTTATAAAACAAAATCATCATCACAGATTAATTATAATAAATCAACATGTTTTAGATAACTCTAGAGAAAATCAAAGTATAAAATAGATATCATGGTAGACAGTAACATGGATAATAAATTTATCATTATATTAAAGCTTCCATCTTTGCTCACAAGAGAGTGGCGCTAGTAGCAACATGTTTCAAGCATCAGTTTTAAAATGTTTAATTTAAATATTTTATTATTTAATATATATTATGTAGTGATTATATAAAAACCAAATTATTAATTTAATAAAATATTAATTCTTTCTAAAAATAAATTAAAATATGATAAAAGAAGACTAATAAATTTTAGTCATTGGGGTTTAAAGAATAAATAATTTGCATTCAAATATAAATCCAATTTTAAAACTTAAAAAATTTTCTAATATTTAATTTGATATATTACATAATATTATACAATATAATTTAATGTTGAATTAAAATATATTAAAATCTAAAATTTGTTAAATTAAAAGTTCTAGTCTTGGTTTCTATTCTCTCATCTTATTGATATTTTTAAATAATAAAATAGCGAATTAAAATAAAAACTAATATTAATTAAAAAAAAAAAAATTAAATGGAATGTTCATAAATATTTACATTTTGGTTTTGAAATGTTGCAATCAGAACAAACAACGTAATAGTTATTTAGCGTTTTATAATAATATTTTTAAATATATAAAATCCATTTGTATTTATTATTTCGCTAGTATTTTAAAATATATATTTCTTAAGATAAAATAATAAATAAATCACTTGGGTTTGTTTTGGCAACACTGATATTGAATAGTTCCTATCTTCTCACTCTTCATGTCATCGAGACGTTTCTAACTTTTCTATTTTGCTCGTGTCATCGCCACATCAACATCATATCGATAAAGTTTTTTGACATTTCGAGGCCAATTGTATTTAAGAAATAAAAACTTAATTCGAGTAAGTTTTAATATTTCAATAATACCCTATTTAGAGTATTTATATATTTAATATCATTGAATTCATTCATTTCCTTTACTTTTATTTAATCCTCACTCTCGCAGGTGTCAGGTGAGGTGAGGTGAGGTTTGCTCTTGAAGACGTGGCATCAGCAATCAGCAGAACTTTTAAATTATGCGGCAACTGAAAGGAAAGGTAAAAGAAACGAATCGTCAGAAAAAAGAACGCAAGAAGGATTTTCTTGAAAATAAACAAAAAGTGTTTACAATAGTCCTACCAACGGTTGCCGCACTTGGCCTCCTTATTGCTGTCTATGTCTATTTTAAGACAAGACCAAAAATTGATGATTATTAATTTATTTAAAAAAATAATTTATTAATCCTTTACGGGGACCAAAAACAATAACTACTCTTTTTTTTTGCAATAAATATATTTTTATATTTCATTATTGTTATGTGACAATAAAATTTTAAATATACTTAAACGACTAATATTTATTTTTTTATTTTCCTCTTGGCTTTTATTTTTAAATCCCGTTTTAATCAGTCATAAGACTGCAAAACAAAATGCAGTTACAAAGACTGGTTTAAAAAGATATTTATTATGAAAATAAAATTTGTTTCGAATTGTGCCCTAAACAAAAATATCCCAAAAGTCATACTTAATATAAAAATATATTTTCATTGATAGTTTTTCAAAAATGAACGAAATTCGTTCTTAAAAAAAAAAATAAATAAATAAAGTTCAATGACCTAGTTTGAACTCTACAAGATCCGAACGCATATTTAAATTTGATATATTTAGCTCATTTTTTTTAGGATTTAAAGAATTGATTCTATATTGGTAATTGTAAAATTTTAATATGAAATGGATACGAAGAGAAGAATGTAAGAAATTGTCACCAAGCCATCACCAGCACATGCTTTTGATAAAACACAAACCACCAAGCGATGAGGGAATGATATACCGGTATGTAAGAAAACACAGTGTTAATCATAAACGAGATTGTCAGTTTAGTAGAATATAATAGATTTATGAATTCAATCTTTTGACAAACTAACGACCAATGACATTGCTATTAATTAATCCAACAATCGCCTCTCTCGTTATTTTCATCTCTAGGAATTTTGGAATTTTAATGCTGAAATGAAGACAACAAAATTTATTGTTGAAAGATAGAAAACAATACTTTCTCTCTATATATTTCATATATTGTGTGAGAGAAAGTAAAAAATGAAGAAAATACAGCCAATGTAGTTTCTTTATTGAGATTCAGCCCACGGCTAACGTTTCGGTCCTAAGTTTGGACCATCACCAGAGCAAAAGCATACATATTTCACCGAGAGGGGAGGGCTCCAGGTGCAAGCGTGCAAGCGTCTTAATAACAAAAAATGATATTTGATAGAAATTGAAATTCCCTTCTCCTTATATGTGAGAGGATCGAATTGAATAAATTCAATTTCAAAAGCCGACCCCTCACATATAACGAGAAGGACATCTCAATTTCGAACAATATTGGCATTTTTTTGTTATTAAGACGCATTCTTGCACCTGAAGCCCTCCCGTCTCGGGAAAAGTATATATTTAACAAGACTGTGGATGTTTTTTATTGGTGAGGCCAAACATCCCATGGCCCCCGGGAATCGAACCCAGGATCTCCGCCTTTCCGGGGCATAGGCGTGCTATCCATTGCACCAGGCCACCGGACCCTCGACCTGCACCAATAAAACCCACTTCCCCTTATAGTCGTGCAAGTCACTAACTAGTAACTAAAAAGTGAAAAACTTTAAAGAAAAATTTTCCACTTATGCCCTGCTTGTTAAACCAATAGAGGGACAGATATCTGGATCTGCTTTAACACACTACTGTAAGCAGCAAAGCCCTGAGGGTTAAGTTATAGCTAAATATTTTTTGAGATCTTTATATTTGAAATAAGATAATAGTATTCAAATATATAGATCTCGAAAAATATTTAGCTAAAAGTATATATGCTTCTTGCTTTTTGAGATTGTGGCTGTGATGTGATTATAGTGGAGAAATGGAGATATCAGCCAAATTGGAATGATCCAGGTTCAATAAAACTCCCAGAATAAGACTTTCCCGCCTGAATTTATTTGGCCATCTTCAGGCCGAAAAGTCTTATTCTGGGAGTTTCGGGGAAAGTATATACCGGGTATGCTTTTGACAGCCTGATGATGGCCAAAACTTAGGATCGAAACATTAGCTGTGGGCTGAATCTCAAATAAAGAAACCACATTGGCTGAATTTGTTTTTTTCTATCTTTCAAGCTAATTCGAAATAAATTTGAAGTTATTGATGTGAATTTAAATCATATCCGAAACATCAATTGTGTAGGAATAAACATTTAAAATTGATTTTTGATCTCAACTTTCCTTACAAACTGATATATTAACGAATTCTCTACCAAGTCTCTTATATGAAAACATTCTAAAAAATCTTCTACTCTATCTAATACTAATATTGCAAGATGTTGCAGTTGGGAATTGTTTGATTAATTGTTAACAAGTGTCATTGTTCCTGTTTTTTGTATACTGTTATGTTGTCTAAACATTGAATTTATAGGAACGTCCATGGTAATAGGTCACGAATATTAACGGGAGAAAAATGCACCTATTCTCATGGACGCTCCCTTATCTTTTTCTTGCAGTGTATAATTTCATTTCCACATAAATGAATAACGATGGGATAGGTGAAGTGATTTTTATTAGAAGCTGGACAAATAAATATTTTCTCTTTTCATTTTTTTAATTTCCAATTTTATTAGTTTTGATCGCCATCATCATGATCAGAAATTGAAATCTTGCTCATTCGTCCAGCTTCTAAGTAAATTCTAGAAATAAATTATTTAAGCAATACTTTAATGACAACCATTTAAAATCTCCGTACCTCTTTCCCAAAACATACCACTTTTATTTATTTTATATCTCTGACTGCTGATCCGCGTTTCCCAAATGCCCGATCACGAACAGTAAAAATTATTTTTTGTTATAACATTTGCATTGTTTTCGTAAGCTTCTTTTTTGTTGGATTAACAAATAAAAAAATTTTTGAATTATAAAATTTGTTTTAATTTTAATCTGCTATCTGTTTACTTGACCACGAAGGTAATCACATAGATTATTCGTTCCTTCCACTTGCTTGTCTTTCGGGCCACCCATCTGAGATTCAGCCATGCTTTAACAATTTCTGTTGATGTTTATGGACCTAATTAATAAACTATGGTCAATTCCAATTTGCAACGAAATTGCTTCCCTGGGGTACAAATAACTTGCTATTTTTAGTTGCCAGCGCCGCTCCCCATCCCTTTATTCACTCTGGGATCTATTTATAGTGGTTAGTTCAATGGTCTAGTTTGTTTTCGGAATCTAGATCACTTTAATATTCACTATTTTATTATATACTTGATAGAGAATATTTTTAAACAAATCAAGATATGGCGTTTATCATTTAATCGAACGGAGAGGAGATCAAAATTCAATAAGGTACTTGACATGTCAGCCTACTTCAAAGTGAAGGTCTTTATCAGGAAAAGAAGACATTTCATGAAAAACTATCCCAGCCATTAAACAGTCACAGTCAAAATACGAGGGGTGCACTCTCTGCAACGGCAACGTTTCGGGAGTCTGAACGCCTCCCTTCTTCAGGACTTATGTGGCAACTTAGGCCATTTAAGACTTTAGACGATAACCGTTGTAATTAATATATATATTTGGGGTTCAGGCATTTCTATTTAAGCCATCTGGTATCCAAATGGCTTAAATAATCACCTTCCCCTTTGGTTTTATCATTAGATTATGAAATAGGTAGTCTAAATTCGTCCGCGAATCCGTAGAAAGGCATTTATAATAGAGTTATTAAAATCTCATGCAGTTGGTAGATATATTCTTGGTTTAAAAAAAGATGACAAGTGAAAAGGGACCTCTTGTCCGCAATGTAAATTTATCGGTACGGGCATTTTAGTCGAATTAGATCGATTTTTGGGTTTCGATTGAATAAGGTTCTTCAATATTTCCTATTCAGGTTTATTCGGTAATTTTAGCGATGAGAATCCGATAAATATTACAAAATAATCGATTTAGTAACGTAAAATAGTTTTTCATTGTGTGTAAATGCGTTTTCCCCAAAATCCTGTTTTTTTTTTATCTATAACTTTGAAAGGATGAGGGAAAAAAATGAAAATTAGGGATGAGGGAAAAAAAGGACAATTTTTAAGTTGTCCTTTTTTCAGTGCATGTCTTGAAAGAGCGAAGAATGGCTGACCTTCATTTCCTGATAACCATTTTTCTTTATCGCAAGGAGATAACACTTCTTAATATCAAATTTACTTATTTATGGGAATGCAAATTCAACAAACAAATAAAAGAATCTTTAGAAAAAATCTGGTGTGACTGGTCGCACAGCAACTCTTTTCTCTTACTTTTGGCAAGAAAAAGTTGTGTTGCTTGTCACAGATTTTTTTGTGTCGAGATATATTTAGTTTCCGCCGATTCAAGATGTAAAATTTACAAATATGGGAAAATATATCTATATTGTTGTCATGGCAACCTTTGCTCCTATCTTTACTATGAAGTACAAGAGTAAAGTGTGCTTTAAACAATTATGAGGGCAAAATGAGAATATACATTTCAAAGAGCATCTAAAAAATAATTGATTTATGAATTTTAAACAAAATCGTTGGAGCGAATTTTGAGAAAATCGAAAAAACTGAAAAAGTGATTCAGTAAAGCACTAGTACTCTTTGGGCGTTTTTGTTCAAAAGCCTCGTGTTACGTCCCATGGGGGTGTCTAACTTAAATATAAAATTTCACCCTCCTAGCTCTTTTCGTTCTTTGACTCAACAAACAAAGTTTTAACAGCAAATTTAACATTTTACTTTTTAGCACCAGGTGTTAACAATCCATATGTTTTCTGCTTGTTCGTGTTTTAACACCCCTCGATAACCTCTCGCGCATGGGCATTACTGCCTTGATTTGTTATTCTCAATCTAGTAGGCCCATCTGATACACCAGCATTAAAAAATGTAATGTTTTAACAGCGGCGTTAACATGTTGCTTTTATCTCAAAGCTGTCAAAATCATAACCTTACTTAAAGACGCCATTTTGATGCATTAAATACTGCGTTAAAATATTAAAGGCACCACCTAGACATGGCATTCATTTTTAACACTATTGAGTAAATGTTTACGCTTTAAAGTTGTGTTTACAGAATAGCAATTTGAGGCAAGGAGGTGAATTAACGCTGATTTCAGATGTTAAAAGTTGACATTTTTGCTTAGAGAATAGATCTGATTATGTGTTCGTTTTAATTATTTCAAAAAAATGTCGATAGAGTTTTTTTGACCTGATAATCACCATAGAATTGAACAAAACTATTAGGTTGATGCATAATTATCCGGCGTTTATATCGGCGCGTATTTCATCAGTGAAAAATAGCGTTTTGTTTATTATTTTTGTATGAAAATAATCTTCTCTATTGTTTTAGAAAAATGCTTTAGAAAAAACCATAGTCATATTGGCCATATTATGCTCTACCATTTCGAAAAAGGATGGAAAGCAGCGATCTCAACAAACTTTTTGGCAAAGGGACAATCAGCGAAAGTCAGTCAGTATAGGGAGTGGTTTGCCCGTTTCAAATCAGTGATACAGCTTGAAGGATAAGCCAGGAAGAGGTCGGCCATCGGATTTCGACGATCAGGCTCTTCTAGCAGCCGTGGAAGAGGACGAGAGCCTGACAACTAGAATGCTGGCTGAAGACTTCAATGTCAATCAATCCAAGGTCGGAAGAAAACGCAGGCAAAATTTTTTCTTTAAAAATATATTTCAACAGCTGACGTTTCGGCTTTGGTCAAAGCCATCCTCGGAGCTATAAACAACGAAACGAAACATTTCCTTTTACAAATATGGTTTAACAATCATTTTTTAAAAGGAAATGTTTCATTTCGTTGTTTATAACTCCGAGGATGGCTTTGACCAAAGCCGAAACGTCAGCTGTTGAAATATATTTTTAAAGAAAAAATTTTGCCTGCGTTTTCTTCCAACTTTCATTCCTGATACAAATTCCACCAGCCATAAAATACCCTTATACACTAAGGTCGCGTCGCTCAAATAGTATCAGCCGATCGCGTTCGAATTTTCACCGAGAACAAACACCATTTTTGAAGAATCTTGTCACTGGGGATGTGTCATGGCTTCTCTTCAAAAACATCAAAAGAAAGAAGGTTTGCGTGTTTCCCCCAAAGAAATACCGATACATGTCCACTGTAAGAAGGCTATGTGGAGTGTGTGGTGGGACAAAAAGTTCGTTGAGATCGCAAAATGAGTCTGCTGCTTTCCATCCTTTCTCGAAGTGGTAGAGCATCATATGGCGAATACAACACGCATTTTTCTGAAACAATAGAGAAGATTATTTTCATACAAAAAAACTCATTCTTTCTAACCATATATTCCCCATAATTATACCTCTTAAGACAGAGGAGTTATTTCAAGCCGATAAACTTTTCCGTGCATGCCTCCCTAACCTGCCACTATAGACAGACGATTTGTAAGACGTTGTCGCGTCAAAATAACAAACAAAACGCTACTTCTCACTGATGAAAAACGCGCCGATATAATAATGCATCAACCGAATATTAAAAACAAAGATTGTGTTATTTGATTGAATTTGCATCACCAGCCTGTCATAAGTAAACTTCAAATATGTGACTCCTTTTGATTCGTGATCTTTTTACACGTGCATGGAAAGGCAAAATAGTCTTCATAAAGGATTTAAAGCAATAATAATAATAAACAAATTTTCCACTTTAAGGCATAATTTATTACAAAAAAAAAAAAATAAATAAATAAATTTTTTTTTCTTAAGGCCCCCATCAATCAATAAATAATAAAATTTTTCCTCATTTCAAAAACCTGCCTTTGTAATTTTTCTCTCTTTACGAAGTTATTTATTAAAATAAATTCACAATGACACAATTATTATTCACCCCCCCCCCACGGGTAATAAAAACCTTATATAATAAGACACTCACTTGTTTTACATATACATGTATTTTATATATATAAAATGCATATCGGAGGCAGTGAAATCTTTGCCCCTGGAAGTTTGGGGGATTTAAGAGTTAAGAGTTAGAGAGAAAGAGAGAGAGAGAGAGGAGCTAGAGGCAATTGGTATACTAAGTGTCTTCCAATTAATTAAGAAAGGGGATGGGAATGAGTGTGAGAGAGAAAAAAGATAATTAGTGTTTTAAAATAAAAACAAAGAGATCAATAAACAACGTGCGAATAATCAAATTAAAATTCGCAAGTTGTCTATTTAATAAAATCACTTAGCAAATTGTATCTATAATAAAAATAAGATTAAATTTCAAATTATTCTAAATCTGAATTATTATCACATGTTGAGATCAGTGGCGAATCCAGAGAAGTTTCTCAGGGGGGGGGGGGGTAATCTGGTGTGACTGTTCGCACAGCACACACTTTTTTCTTATAATCGGTAATTTAAAGGTGCATTCTGTACTTGTTTACCAGAATATATATACAAATCAAATTTTTAAGTATTAGTTTTTAAAATTTTATATTAAAAACACCAATTTTTTCCCAAAAAATATTTTTCTCAAATCTCAGGGGGGTAATTACCCCCTTTACCCCCCCCCCCCTTATATCCGCCCTTGGTTGAGATTTAGTTTTTATAATTTTTCCCACCTCGGAAGTATTATTAAGTATTATTAAAAATAAATGATAAAACTTCATTTTTTTTTTTAACTTTGCCCAGTCTGACCCTTTACTTTTTTAGAAAAGAGAATGGCCGTAAAGTAGATAGAGTAGTTCAAATAAAGAACAAATTTCCGATCTATTTATTGTAGTTTATTAAAGCCTTTTGGCCAGGGATAATAAACCAAAGCATTTCGCAATTTTATATGACTGGGCCGGGTCAAAATTTTTTTATTCCCCCTTCGTACACTGAAACGACTGGGACTGAGAGATTTATGCCTTCAAGTGTTAACTATTTCCTCGCAGAGGCGTACCGAGACAGTTGGGGGCCTATATACATTTTGTACCAGAGGTGTATATTGAATTTTTTCGGGGATGAGGGCGAACTCATTTTAAATATCCCCTCCTCCATGCACAAAAATATTTTTAAAATACCGTATATCCCTGAACCCCGAGGGCTCCGGGGCCTCTCAAAGACAAATTTTCATTAAACTTTTTTTTTTTTATCTATATTTTTGGGTGTTTGGCCAGCCCTGAGGGCCTCTCAAAGACAAATTTTCAATAATTGTTTTTTTATCTTAATCTTTCGTTTTTGCCAAGACCTGAGGACCCCGAGGCCTCTCAAAGACAAATATTTGGGGGCGTATGCCGGCTCGGACCCCCCACCCCCCTCGGTATGCCTCTGTTTCCTCGTTATTTTGATGAGAGTTTTTAATTATATTTTGTATTATTTATTAAAAATATAAATACTGAAGTACAACGTTTCTACTGCTTATTCTCAAGTGAATTTGAGTCAGAGCAAGTGTAGAGTACTTGAAAACGACTCCAGAGTAAGCATTCGAAACGTTGTACAGTGTATAATATATATATATATTTAATAAATAATAATAATACAAAATGTGGTTTATAAGTAAAAAACTATCCTAATAATAATAATTACTATTTGTTCAAAATTTCAAATTTGTATGGAATTTGTTCTCCGGCCAGAAAAATTGTTATATTCAAAACAAATTTAATTATTTAGCAGCCTGTCAATGAACAAATCTTATCTTATTTATAAATATTAAAGCTTTGCTAAGAGATTTTAGAGTTATTATAAATTGAAAAAATAAAGAAATAAATTCCCTTCCCCGTCATTCACAAAAGAAAAAAAAAAAAAAAGACACCGTAAACATGAGACTAAAATATTAAAAGAGAAATAAAAAAAAGGAACTATACAAATGAAAAGAGAAAAAAATTATAATAAAATGAGGTAGAAATTAATATCTTTCTTTTTTTTAAAGTACATAAATAATGAAAAAAATTTTTTTTTTTTTTTGAATATTTTAGTCTCATGAAAGGAATAATTCATATACCAGTATATTAATTATATATAGAAAAGAATATTATTTTGGTGAGCTTCGATTGCATTCCTAATATACGTATATATATATATATAATATAAATAATGGCACTTGTAATTATATATTGCCAAAAAAAACAAAATAAAAAAATTCTCACTATTTCTTAACTGTTTATTTTTTATTTATTTTTTTTTTTAAATCAAAAACTATATATCACATTTTTAGAAAAATATTATCAAATTCTTATAAACAGTTAAGTAATAACAAGATTTGAATAAATAAAAGATTCTCACTCAATGTACGGTATTATATATATATATATCTATATCTATTATATATATATTCTTATCTATTAACTTTTTTGGTTATTATAGCAAAAAAAAAAATCAAAATAAATTGATTTAAAAAAAAGATAGGGCATCTTTAATTCTTTGTGTGAGTTTCTCCCTCCCTTATTATTATTCTCTTTTATCTGCATAATATAATTTTGACCCCGTAGAAATCCTCAAATAGATTTTTTTTAAATAGACCTATATATAATATTTCCAACTTTATGATAATAAGATAAGGAGTGGCTGTAGCTCTGATTAAGAGATGGAAGAAGACAGGGCAAGCAACCAAAAAGCCTTGAGCAGCTATTATATGAAAATTAAGTTGACTACGCAGCTTCTTTCATTTACCAGTATGACTGATGCTCGGTAGAAAAATCAATAAAAACACTGTTTTTATTTTTAAGTTATGTTATATTTGGTCAACTGCCTTTTTTTTATTAAGGTCTTTTTCGGCATCTAAGGCCATTTAGACCCCATCCCTATTTATTTCAAATGATTTGTAGTCAATTCAAATGAAATAAATTTTTCTCGCTTGGGTCGGGAAGCCCGGCCACGAGAAGCTAGTGTCTTCTATCTGAGCTACGGGTCACGGGCAGGTCAACTGTCTTGTACAGTGAGCGTCACAATTAAGTCAGGGGTTTGTTTTAACCCAAATTTTAATTTTAAATTTCAAATTTAACTTTCATTGGCTTCATTTATTAATGTTGTTTTTGCTATTATCATTGATATTTTGATGTAAAATATATATTTTGTAAATTGGGCTCGAGCCGTGTCCCTTCTACGCGTATTAAAACATCATGATGGAACACATAGGGTATATAGTGAAATAATTTTAATATCTGAAAAGGTAAAACGTAAAATCTGGTACAGATGATTCTATTTTAACTTTTTAAATTTAAAATTATTTCACCATTTGCCAGATACTATACCATATACTTAAGGCTAAAGCTATCAGATGGGGACTTAATTGTGGCGCTCACTGTACAAAGGTAAATCTAATCAAAATAATATTATGCAATTAGTAAGTCGTGATATAATTTGAATGAAAAATAATAAATGTTAATAATCAACAAATAAAAAAAAAAATGTTAATCTTAAGTTGTAAAAGACAGACGAATAAACAATGTATTATAAAATTATAGGTCCTGAGGATGATTGTATATTGAATCTGCTCTTTGTACAGTGAGGGACAATATTAAGTCTCACCCATGCGTTTTCTACTTGTGATTATTTCATTGTAAATAAAAATCTTTATTGGAAATTTTCTAGGTTTGAACCTAGAAAATGTCCAAAAAAGATTTTCATTTTCTTTTATAAAAACAATGAAATAATCACAAGTAGAATACGCATGGGTGGGACTTAATTTCGGCGCTCACTGTACAAGGCAGTTGACACCAAAAATAATAACAGAACCGTGAATCAGTCAAAGACGAAAGAAGCTGCATAGTCAACTTATATCTAATAATCATCTCGTCTGAATCAGCATACTAATATGAAAATTCTTGCAGTTATAACGGTCAATGGTTCTCTCCCTGTGATTCGGCGACAGTAGTGTAAAGAAAACCACAACATATGTCCCAAAAGACGAATTTCGCGATTTTTTCCTCCCTAGGTATCTACCAGCCCTAACATTCTGAAATCTGCTACGATGCCTAACCCCTTATGTGCTGTCCTCATTTCTTTATACTCTACAGTTAATAAAAGTGTGAGCGGAGCGAGCGCTTGCAGCTAGTCTCTATATAATAAGATTTTAACTAACTAACTAACTGTTAGTCCCCATTATTAGAGAAAAGATGCCATTTTCTTTTTTTTTTCTTTTTAAACAACGCTTATTTATAGAAATAAATTAAAATTCTTCATAATCTACTATATAATAATAAATATAAAAAAATAAAAAAATTTAAATCCACTTTAAAAGTGAAAAAATAATGTCTAAAAAAAAACAAGCCGAGGCTCACCAAATTTTTTTTTAAAATAAACTTACCAAAAAAAAAAAAAAAAAAAATTATTATTAATATATATATATAAGTGAGATTCATATTAATTCCAAAATCAGCGAATTATTTTTTTGTTTTTCGCTTATTTTAATAATATTTTATAAATAATAATAATAATAAAAAAAAAAAGAAATTATGTTAAAAATAAAATGATCACAAAATTATTATTATTATTATTTTAAGGGTGGGATTTTTGGTCGATCCCGCCGGCGCCGATTGAGTGGCGCACGCGCATTCATTATCAGTCGTCCCCTTTTCTTTGTTAAACAAAGCATTTATTTATTTATTTAATTTGGGCGGATGGGGGGATTCCAAAGTGTTTTTTTTTTTTTTTTTTTTTTTTTGTATTTGTGTTTGTTAAAAGCCGAAATAAACAAAAAAAAAAAAATATCTAGGTTTACATATATTCATATATAATATTATTAATAATGAGAGGTTTAGTTTGTTAGAGGAGAATGCACTATTTTTTTTTTTTTTTTTTTTTTGGTATTCATTTATTCTGTTACAGTTTTGTTGTTGTTGTTGTTGTCCAAGTATTGCTTTTTGTTACCATCACCCGTCTTTAAAGTAATCAAGCTAGAGGATTGGATCTACTTGCATTTACAACTAGAAGCCTTACTATACATATTATTTATATATAGTAAAATAATAGAAGAATATCTTTTAAGCCCGAGTTGTCCTAAAAGTACGTTCCGGTATACAGGCATATTTAATTATTAGTATTGACTGGACTGCCTGTGGATTAATTCATGTATTTAGTCTGATCTCGTGGTTGTGTGTCACGGATAATAAAAAAAACAAAGAAATGTTGGAATAAACAACATTCATTTATTATAAACAAATCTATTGGCTCGTTGAGCGTGGTATGGTAGCATTGGTAGAGCCACTCGCTTCTTGGGTTGGCTTCCTGTCTGTCCCAAGTGACAAAAATTTATTTATCTTCAGGCTGTTAAGCAAATTCGTCACAACTTTCTATCCAATATGCTTTATTAGTAGATGAACTTATTATGAATACAAATTTTATATTATATATATTCTGCAAGGTTTCCGCGAAGTGGTGTAAGCAATCCACCTCCACAATTACCTCATAATCCCTCACTCTTGAAAATGAGAGCCGAAACGTCGAGTAGTTCTCAACAAGCAGCGCAACTTGACCCGAGTAAAAAATTATCTTTGCATATATTTATATTTTATCAGATATGAGTAGGATGGCAGCCAGTAAAGAAATCAGACAAAAATTTAATCAATCTTTATCTAATTTTATTACGATTGCCGACGTTTCGGACGCAAATCGCGCGTTCCTCAGGACAATCGATAGTTAATGAAATACAGATGGGCGTATAAACAAAGTACGCCCATCTGTATTTCATTACTATCGATTGTCCTGAGGAAGGGCGCGATTTGCGTCCGAAACGTCGGCAATCGTAATAAAATTAGATAAAGATTGATTAAATTGTTGTCTGATTTCTTTCCTGGCTGCCATCCTACTCATATCTGCAAATAGTTCAGCCATCATTTCAATTTTATATTTTATAATCGTAAAATTTGTATTTATGGCGAGTAAATGTACTTTAACAAAGGCCTATTGGATAGAAATATGTGCCGTTGCTGGATTGGGATCTAAACGGCATCAGATACCGAAGCTATGCCAACGAACCGAGGTTAACTCTAGCACAAGAAGCGAAATCTCTACCGTAGCATCTCTTCATCGCTAAACAGAACGAACGTTTAGTTCAACCCAGGCTTAAAAAAGGGAAAAAGAAGATCGTAAATAGTTCCCGCAAACATCCAGAGAAATAAAAAGCAATTTTTGGACCACACAAAAAAAAAAAAAAAAAATGAAAATTTCGGTCAAAAAAATATCTAGATCCAATTTTCATTCATTCATTTCATCATGTAACAGAATAAATAAAAAATTTTTTAGAGCGTATATAAATACTAATTTTTTTTTTTCCATTTTATAAAAATAAATAAAATAAAAAGTCAGTCAAGAACAACAACGTTCTAACGATAAAAAACCAGAAATCCTCAAAATATATAGAATTATTATTGCACCTTATCTATTTTTTTTTTTTCATTATATATTTTGAGAAGAAATGGTTTGAAAAATAAATTAGTTTCTTGTTAATGATGATGATGATGGTGATGATGATGATGAAGCTCTTATTAAATTCATTCAAAGAGGAGAGAGGAGATTGAAGAAAAGTGAAATGTGTATGTGTGTGTGTGTGTGTTGTATATGTGTGTATAAGTGTGTGTGTGTGTGTGTAAATGTGAGAGGATAATCACTGGTCGGTGAAGGCGCTTCCAAGCCAGGCGAGAACGATCGGGAGTAGATAACCGGCGACAGCTTTGACGACAGCGAGCCGAGCCGATGAACTCGCCGGTGCTGACGATGTGGTCGTGTGATTGCGAGACGTTGTTGGTGGGACAACCGTTGGAGTTGGTGGTTGTCGGAAAACCTCATGGCCATTGCCACCGCCGCCACTGCCACCACCAGCAGCGCCACCTGCTCCACCGGCACCGAGTCCACTGCCTTCGAGATCCAGGCCCAAATCGGATCCATCGCCGGAGCCACTTCCTGAACCTCCTCCGATCATCGCGTCCTCTGCAAATTTACAAACTTATTTAATAGGATTGAATCAAATATTATTACAATCAATTTTTTTAGATCTTTCTCTTTGGTAGTCAACATAATTTAGAAAAATTTCAAAGCAAATCTGGAGAGAAGTTGGTGTTGATGTTACAAGTTGGGAAAGAACAAGTACAGGAGTAGCAAAGAAAAGAAAGCCTTTGGAGACGCTTCGGGCAAAATTTATTCGTCCATCCTTAGTCCATATAGGCTTACTATTATTTGTTTCAGACACAATATGTAATGGTTTTTGATACACATGTACATTTTATTAAAAGGGCGAGTGTTTACCGTAAAACGTGAGAGTCTTTATTTATTTGTAGCATTTTGTTTGTTTGAAAAAATACCCCCCCCCTTCTATAATTGAATTTCCAGTATAAATTGGATTGCCTTTATCTCAAAAAGTAGAATCAATTCAACAAAAATATTATTTTCGTATTCAGTAGACCAAAATTGGCTAAAATTGTTTAATAAATTAGATTAATGATATAAAGAGGATGCAGAGTGCCCGGGCTCTTTAAGCTCAAAATCTTAAAATTATAATTAATAAAATCATTTCTTGAGGTACTCTGTGTAAGAACAGTTTGTCAAGTTTGGGTGTTCTAGCTGTGAAATCAGAATTCACGAGGAAAGCACTATTGGAATCTATTTTTGATAATTTTGCGTCACTCATGACGAGGAGAGCAATTTTATAAAAACTGTTTAGGAAATTTTAACAAATTTTTAAATATATTTAAATAAATATTATAAGCTATGTATAAATTTTTCAAAAACTGTGCAACAATTGTTGGTTTTACAAACTAAAAAAACTTTTATGGTGGGGGGCGTATTATTATGTAGCCCCGGAGCTAGTCACGTCTGTCTGCTGCTCTGTAGATATTTATTAACTAGTAGAAGAAAAGCAAAGAGCTGAACCAACCATCGTCCTGCCATGTAACATCCTGGCCGTTATAAGCGTTGCGTAGTTTAGCTGTGAGCGTCTTGAGGATGAATTGCTGCTGGTCAAGGATCGCGCTTTGAGGTCGCCCAACGACTGGCACCTCCGGGTTGGCCCTCTGTCCAGGGAGTCCCGAGGCCGTCACTTGAGGTTCATATCGGGCCTTATTAAGTCCATTCCAACATTGTTCGTCGTTATCGGGGCCAGCTGCTAGGTCATGACATAACCGGTACGGCAGGTGCGCCCAGAAATCTCGTGAATCCTTGAGCCGTTGCCGGGTGTCCTTTACAAGCCGAGCATGGCCTCGAGGCATTTGTAAAGGCTCTAATGAATTGAGACCTGATGAAGAAGACGAGGATGGTGGTAATTGTGATTGTCCTCTTCGACGGCGTCGATGTTGAGACTGAGAGCGTAAGGAACTCGATCCTCCGCGACCGCCGCCTCCACTACGCCGGAGTTCCGGCTTCCCACAGTCTTCAAAAATCTACAAAAAGCAAAAAAAGATTTTAATAATAAGCAATCAAACAAAGAGAGCAGTAAATCGCCTTAAGGGGCTTCGGCCAAGGGCACAGTGAATCTTTAGTCAGAAACTACTATTAGGCATTCTAAAATATTTTTTGCTCTTTGTCCGGTGGCTCAGAGAGAAGACACTAGCTTCTCTCGCCGTGGTCCCGGATTCGCCTCCCGTCCCAGGCGAGAAAAATTTATTTCATTTGATTTGACTACAAATCATTTGAATTAATAGGGATGGGGTCTAAATGGTCTTAAATGCTGAAAAAGACCTAAAAAAGGTATTTTTTTAATGCGACTTTTTTTTTAATGATTTAAATTCATGAGCATTTTACATAACAGAATGCTTTTTTTTATTATGATTAATTAAAATTCTATATTTTTTTTAATATTTATAGAAAAAGGAAAAATTCTATTGGGTCATTTCATGCCAAGTGACCAAATAAATTTTTTCACACCATCTCCAATCTCTTGCTGAAATTTGGTATAAGCACAGACATATGTCTGAGATAGTGCTGTGTAAAATTTCACCTTCACAAGTAGTATAGAGGGGACGCCAGAGCTTTCTAAAAAAAGGTAATTTATGCAAGCAAATCGCGTGCAAATAAATTCCAAAGTTTCTAATGATGCTGCTGTGGACTGTAGCAGCTTGGACTTTGAAAAATTACAATTTTTGTGCTCCGTGTGAAGGTTGTAGTGCCAAAGCTTAAAAAGTTTTTGTATTCTTGTAATTTTTATCGAAAAATTTTGTGAATTTTCAAAGCCAAATAGCAAAAAACCTTTTTCTCCAATCAAGTATAACATAATTGGAAAATTCAAAAGCCAAGATTCTTGAAGAATGTAGGTTTGCATTCGTTAGTAGGATCTGGAATTGATTTGTCGAACGGTTTGTCTGTCAATACTTGGGATTATACTCCTCTGCCCTCTATGATTAAATCTATAATAAATTTTGTCAAGTCCTCATGTGTGAAATTTTTATTTAGTTCTTGATCGCAGGGAATAGTTCAGGTAGAGAGACCATACCAGCTCTTTAGATATTTGCCCTTAACGTGTTCTTCCCCCTCCCCCTTCCATCGATATGACCTTATCTTATTGTTAGTGGGTCATCATGCAAAGGTTAAAGCGCGCACCTCATGAAACAAAACTTACAAAATTAATTATAGGCCCTAATTAAATCTTCAAACTAGTAAAATTCTATTTCATTGATAATTTTTCTATTAGCATAAGCGATATGATTTTTTTTTTAATTTAAAACCGGGGAATGAACTCATTAACTGCATTTCCTGAGTAACTTCCCACAATATTATCAAATTATGATAAAAAAATTAATAATTTTTTTTTTAGGCTTTTTTCACGATTAGATTAATGGAAGGGAGAATTGCAGCCAGGCAGGAGATACTCTATCGAATTAAAATCTCAATAAGATTCGCTAATAAGATCAATACGAAGATCTTTGCCTCCTTTTGAATGTAACATGAACATATTTAATATTCTTTCTCAAGATTTCAGGAGGTGTGAGATAGAATAGGTCAGAATAAAAAAAAAACTCTTTACCTTTTGTGAAACTTTTGCAGAATTCTCTTGAAAGTTCATAATGGCATCTGAGATTTTTATATGAATTGGCACAACATTTTCTATATTAAATGAAGTACTTAGTCGTTCGCCGAGGCGGTCCATCGCATCTAGAAAACACAAAAAATGTCAGAATTAAAGAAAGATTGAGCGTATGTGTTCGTATACTGTTTTAAATTATACAAAAAGATAAAAATTTTGATAAAAAAATAAAGATATATACATATTTTATAATAATATGGCTGGTGATGTGATAATAATGGAGGAATGGAGATATCAGCCAAATTGGAATGATCCAGGTTCAATAAAACTCCTAGAATACCCAGGATAAGACGTTTCGGCCTGAATTTATTTGGTCATCTTCAGTTATTGGGAATTATACACATAGTTCAAGTGCACATGTGATCAAACCGGGATTTGTCAATAATAAAATTTTTCCGCTTCATACAAAATTATATGGCTTCTGTGCCCAAGCTCAGAGATAAAATAGATATAGATAAATAAATAGATTTTTTATCTCTGAGCTTGGGCACAGAAGCCATATAATTTTGTATGAAGCGGAAAAATTTTATTATTGACAAATCCCGGTTTGATCACATGTGTCAAATAAATTCAGGCCGAAACGTCTTATTCTGGGAGTTTTATTGAACCTGGATCATTCCAATTTGGCCGATATCTCCATTCCCCCATTATTATCACATCACCAGCCACAACCTCAAAAAGCAACATATTTTATAATTTCAATTTCGTATTCTATTCTGAATTCTCTACGCTATTTGACAGGATATGAGAGAGAAATTTACAAACACCTTAAAAAAAGAAAAAAATCCAGCATGGGAAAAAGGACCAGTCAAATAGTGGAGTCCTAAACAAATAATCTCGCTTTAAATAAGAGAAGAGCCCTTTCTATTGAAGCAGAGGTAAAAGTCTGACTCTGATTCCCTTCTCGTCCTAAATGATAATTAAATTATCAAATAAATAGAGATGCAATCTAAATAAATCGATGTACACGAAAAAGTTTTAACAAATCATATTTTTTTTGACATTTTTATTTAAATTTAAAATGATTTAAAAATAAAAGAAACCAAAAATGTCACTTCATTTAAATTTCCATTTTTTCTAATCTTATTTATTTCTAATCTTGTTATTTAATAATTTTGTTCCTTGTATTGTAATTGACAAATTATAACTATAATTAATAATTTTAATTACTTTTTATACACAAAAATAAATACTCTCTATTTATTTAACCTCTAAATGGTTGAATTTTAGATTGTTCAAGTCATTTTTGTTTTAGTGAGAAATTAATTTTCAATTAGTTTGATAAAATTCCGCAAGGAGAGCCACTATCCACTTTCTTTTGTTAAATTTAGTTAATATTTTAATCAATAGATGCCAACTGTGTTGAGAAAATTCAAAGTGAAAATTTGTCAATAATTTCTTTTTAAATAATAGAAGAGGCTCTCAGATAAAGACAATTGCGGAATATTTGGTCGAAAATTTAAATGATTGCCCGAATCCGGGCCTTCTCCCTCCCCTCTATTTATTATAATAATATTTTGTATTTTATATACAGGGCCGCAGACAGACTTGACGGGCCCCGGGGCTACATAATAATACGCCCCCCCCCCCAACCTTAAAGTTTATTTTTAGTATGTAGAAGGCTAGTGTGGCCTTCATGCCAACAATTTTTAACAGTTTTTGACAACAAATAAAAAATTTATTTAAAAATTTTTCAAAATTTCCTAAACATAGGGTTACCATAATTTATCCGGACAGACGACAACCGGGGGGGGGGGGTCTGGGGGGAGTTTTTGAATTGAAGAATTTGTGTTTTTAGCTATCCTGAGACGTGTAAAATATTATCAAACTTGCTTGAGCTTAAAGGGTCCGGGCCCCCTCAGGAAAAAAAATAAAAAAAAAATGATTTTTTTAAAATTAAAAATTTAAGATTTGAGCCCGGACCCTTCAGGAAAAAATTTTCAAGAAAATGATTTTTTTTATTGAAATTTTAACCAGGAAAATTATTTTTTATTAGAATTTTAAGGTTGGAATGCAAAGGGCCCGGGCCCTCAGGGAGAGGGATATAGCCCCCATGCCCCCTGTCTGCGGCCCTGTTTATATATATAGATATATATGGACAAATAGCTCTTTGGGGTGTTTTCCGCCGACCCCGCACCGCGGGATTAATGATGGCGAGGACAGAAGAAGAAGAACTAGGGGGGGTTTTATTTAGCTTTTTTTCAGAAGGGTAATTGAATCTTTAGTCCGAAACTACTGAGGCATTTTAAAGTAATTTTTATGCGTTTTTTTTTTAATGATTTAAATTCGTATTATAATTAAATGCAATAGTGACAAAGTAAAAAATAAATTTCATATTTATTTAAAAATTAACGGCCAAATGGTTGAGCACTCTTGCAAAAGATGGCAGGCTAGCCGGCATTATCGGATCACTTATAAGCCTATCATCATACTTATATATAAAGCCCTTAAACTGGTGTCCGATGTGTGAACCCACCAATCAGGCCTCAGGGATGCCTCAGGGATAGCGCTGATTGGCGTACAAAAATATAATATTATTTAATATTATTTATAAACTATTCATTATTAAAAGATCAACGAAAATCATGAGATTAAATATAGACCTATCACCCTGCCATCTGTTGGCAAATTTTTGTAATAGAAAGGCTTTTTGGCTAAATTTTTAAGACCCCTAACGCCATCTTATCGGCAAAAACATGCGATCAGCTTGCCTCCTGAAGCCCCTTAAGTATAAATGTTAGACTACATACCGACAAACGAATTCCAGTCTGAATTAAGCTCGGCATGATAAGCAAGACATCCCTTCATGACATTCACGCAGAAATTAGAACACGCTTTAAGATCGGGAAGTCCTCTACAACTTGGACAGCCAGACATTCGTGTAACTCCACGTCGACAAGCATCACTTGTTGGCAGACGTGCCATTATTGCTACAGCATCAGCCGCTTGCTGTAGCGCTTGAGCGAACGCCCGTGCAGCAACTAATGCCCGTTTTAATCGTACGGATAATAATTTCGGTTCTTCGCCAAATGGTCGCAACGCCTTCATATGTTCAGCTACACAGGAGAGATAACGATCGTCGAATGAAAATTGCGCATTCAATACCGTGAACATGCGCTGGTACAGCCTGTAACAAATAAACAAAAAAAAAATCAATTAACTGAGACTATTATTTACCGGTATCTCGAGTTATTTTAGTGCTTTCGCAGACACATACCCACAAAACAAAATTATTAAAATTAATTGATTTTAATGCTTTAGTAAATTCTAGATTTTCAGGATTTTTTTTTTGAGGATTTATGGACTTTTTCTCGACTTTATTTGAAAATTTCTCACCCCTAATACGTGGGCGTAACTAGGTAATTTGGCTGGGGGGGGGAGAAACCAGCTATCTTCCGGGGGACCTGGCAGGCCTCATATTGTGTCAATTTTTCTTGGGACGGGGAGCCTCCTGAGGGGGGGGGGGGCGCATGCCCTAATGGAATATTAGGTTTATTCGTTGAATAGGAAAGAGGATGCAGCCAAATAACTGAGCCTCTAATAAACAGTCTTTATTGGGACGTTTCGGCTGGGATCAACTCTACCATCTTCACCCTTCAAAGAGCATATTTAAATTTTATATACATAAATAGAGTTGTTATTTGTTAAGACAAGTTATTTGCATTTTATGTCCAACGAATGTAATAATTCTTAAAAATGCCAACAAGTGATACTACGAAGTTTAGGAAGTTCAGATTATAAGACATAAAATGCAAATAAAGACCGTTTCACACGGAGGGTTTTCTGGTTATATCGCATGCGATATGACGTCATTGCATTAGTTTTTGGCTGATTCCCTATGTTCTATTTTTTTGCATGCCTTTTTTCCAATTCCAGGCATCGACCAATCACAGAGTCGGATTTTCCACGTCATCCAATATGGCTGACTTTAACCAAAAAGTGAGGTTATTTGATTTTGACAGCTTACGTTTTATTCTTTTGAAATATTTTATAAAAGAAAGGCCACCACCAGAGGGCAACATTCGGCCATTTCCGCCACCCTTAGGAAACGGCCTCAACTAGTATTAAGAAATGACAACTCTATTTATGGATATATAAAATTTAAATATGCTCTTTGAAGGCAGGGTTGATCCCAGCCGATAAAGAGTGTTTATTACCAAATAGAGGCTCAATTATTTGACTGCATCCTCTTTCCTATTCAACATATCAGCTACAGCCACGTTCTACTATTCAATTAGGTTTATTCGTTTCACTTGCCATGTTAAAAAGTGCAAAGCTGCCAGGGCACGCTATCTATTAATATGACAAAAAGTGCAAACATACCCAAACAGCTTAATACCAAATCTTTTGCATATTTTGATATCTGTTCGATTGAAGTCATGAACTTGCAAAATGAGTTCTTAATAATCTTACCTTCTGTTATCATTTATGTCTTGGATTGCTTCGAATATTTTTATAACGTTGACACTTAACGTAAATAAATTAAAATAATAATAATAAAGAAAATTAATAAAAAAAGAAAAGAAAATAAAGCCTTTTTTTATTGTCGATATTAATATTTTAATCGAAGTGGATTGAGAGAAAATGGCGTCAAAAGGTGGTCACTAATCTCTCCTACAGTAGTTTTAAAGAAGATAGTCAATACCATAGATACGTAGAGAGAGAGAGCGCTGCGCCTTATAGATCCGCAACCAACACACTCGTGTATGTTTGGTTGCATATAGGAAGACATTGCAGGCGAAATTGATAAATTTATTAAATAAAACAATAAAACCAAAATTATTATATCATATATAATTTTAGAATAAAAATAATTCGCCATTTCCTCATATGCATATGCGTCAAATGATGAAATGAGAGAACATCGTTCGTTCGTTGTCTTTAAAACCAGCCATGGTGCTGCTCTATATTTTAGCCTTCTCGTGTTTATTTTTTTATTAAATGTTAGCAGTAAAGTGTTTTTTTTTTCTCTTCTTTTTTACCTTTAAAAAAAAAAAAAAAATTGCATTATTCAATTCAACGTGATGCAATCATCGCCTGACAACCTTACATTAGCTGCGAAAAAAAAAAAAAATTTTTCTCACTTTCCCTCTCTCTAGGATATGAAATATCAATAGAAAAAGAAAAAAAAAAAAATTAGATCTTTGAACTTTTTTATATTAAAATATCTGACATGTCATGACCGGATAAAAAAAAAAGTAGCTAGAAGGAAAGCGTTAAAAATGTTGATATATAAAAAAAGAAATAATTTTGCCGATATTTATTTGATGTTAATGATTAGAGAGATCACTTAAGGTTGCCACCCGTACTTTATAATAAAGTATTGCACGTTAAACAATAGATAGGAAAGGAAACAGTTTCGGTTTTATTAAACGGAGAGTTTAATTTAGTTGAGACTAGGGTTTGGACCTCGGTGGAAACCGAAACACAGTGGTCCCAAAAAAATATTAGGGAGCCAAAAATCTGAAACTTCGGTATTGGGGGTTTTGGAACATGCTGAGTTCATTTTTCAAAGTATTTTCATCCCCACATCAAAAGGGTCACTGTTAGGGGAGGGTGAAATCTCAAAATTTTGGATTTTTTTCATGATGGGTATCAAAATGTACAACAAATACAAAGGTGTTTGATGTAAAAACAATTGTTCATTCATCAGATTTTGACCTTTTTTGAATTCTTTGTCGATTTCCAATGCTTCAAAGATATCCAATTTTGCTCCCAAAGAAAGAAATTTTAAGTATGTGACGTATTTTCTTTCAAATTTGCAACAAATAACAACTCAATAAAGTGCCTGGCTACTGTTAAATTCACTCAAATAAATGAATTTTTCTCTCTTTTTTTTCCTTCTATTATCATAATATATAAATCTATGCAAGAATGTGAATGAACTTAAAAAGGTATTTTTTTTTATACTGTATTAGAGAGTGGAAAGAAAAAAAAAATAAAAATACAAAGGCGGACTGGTTTAGCAATCTTAATCAACATATCAAAATGTTTAAATAAAACGAAAACCCACACGTTAGTTTTTTATTTTTTACTTTTAAAATCATTAGTTGGCTCCTTGAAAGATAAAACAAAAAATATGGTGTGTCTCATCGCCTACACAATACCCAATTTTCAATTACCGGATATATATGCTGTCACAACATTTATTTTTAGGTTATAATTATCACGAATGTGTTTATTAAACAGAGGATGAGGCTGAAATTTTATATTCAAGTTAGACACTCACCAGGAGCATGAATATAAGCTTTTAATCAAAATCGGCCAAAAAGTACTAGTACTTTACTGATGTAGTTTTCCAGTTTTTTTCGATTTTCTCCAAAATTGGCTCTACGATTTTGATTAAAATTCAAAAATCAATTATTTTTTCGATGTTCTTTCAAATGTATATTCTCCTTTTGCCATTAAAATTTTCTGAAGCACACTTTACTCTTGTGCTTCATAGGAAAGATAGGAGAAATGGTTGCCATGGTAACAAAATATAAATATTCTCCCATGTTTAAATTTTTACATCTTGAATTTTAATATATCGGTGGAAACGAATTCCTTTTAATTTCAAAATCACTGATACATACGGAATGAAAATTATTATTTTGCTATTTGTTGTAGGCCTGATGATGGTTGGCATTATATAGCGAATTGTTTTCTATTTCAATCACCAATAAGTGTGAAAATAAAAAATAAAATTATTTTTTTATTATAAAAAAATAATTTTTTTTTTTTTAATCACACACTTTTTTCTCATTCACACTCACACTCGCACACACATTCACACAGTCTTTTCGGCAACTCAGGCCATTTAAGACTTTCACGATATCCGTTATTGATTAATATACATATTTGGGGCCCAGACATTCTTATTTAAGACATTTGGTATCCAATTGGCTTAAATAAAATCATCGGACTGCCTGGGGTTCGAACCTGCGACTTTTGGTATACGAGGTTAGCACGCTAGCCCCTACACCAAGCCCCGAGGGCAAAAAAAATATTTCATATCTTTAAGAACAGTATATAACAAATTTGTGAGTATGCTTAGGGTCCGGTGGTCTGGTAGCACTATGCCCCGGGGAGGTTGGAGATTCCGGGTTCGATCTCCTTATGATAATAATGGGAAAAAAGAGAGAGAAATTCAATTTTATTTGACTGAATTTAGCAGCACCCACTCTCTCTATCTCCCTTGGTTAAATATGATAGCACTCATAGGCGCCGGAACTGGGGGGGGCACGGGTACATTGCCCCCCCCTGGCATCCTACAGGGGGGGGGCAGGGGGGGCAAAATTTCTTCTTTTATTTCATTTAGTTTTAAAAATGATATATTTTAAAATTTTTTTTATTTAAATTTAAAAAAATTAAAAAAGTAAGAAATTTTTTTTATTTTATATAGACCTATTGTATTTCTAAATTCTAAATACATTTTATATGGAATTAAAATAATAAAATTTAGATAACATGAAAACTTGAGACTTTATGCCTTGGAAAAAAAAAATTAAAATAAAGAAAATTAAAAATATTTATTTCCTTCAAATAGTAAATAACAAATCTACTATATAGCCTAAAAAAAATTTTGATTAAATAATTTGCATATTGTTAAACTATATATTTGTAAAAGTTAAATATAAAGGACTACAGACTATTTAGTGTAGTTGATTAACAGTTATAAGAAGAAAAAAATGAAACGTCGATTTATTGATGATTATTTTAAAAAAGAAACAGGTAAGAATGGCCGTAGGCCTACTCTTAAAAACTTATTTTTCTTCGCCAAAAATATACGTACGCTAAAAATTTAATAAAAAAATGAAAATTTCTTATTATATCTGGTTCTTTCGTAGGCTCTTTAGAAAAAGGAAGCATTAGCACGGGTAGTCCTTTGCACCATGAGCATCGCCCTAGTACCAGCAGTAACATTTCTTCCACAAACACCATAGGTATTAATATAATAATTTCAAAAAATGAGTCATTATGCTTGTTTATTGTTTTGTTGCCTTGCTCAGAGATCGGAAATTCAATTAAATAATTTATTCATTTATTTAACAGAAAACATCGCCGATGATCCATCTGCTCCTGTAAAGAGTGTTTCTTTTGCTTTTACTAAAAACACACACGAAAAGATATGCTCTTTAAACGAACCGTATCAACCTTTGGATATTCCTCCATGGACCCAATCTGGACGTAATCATAATTTTCAGAATGAGTGGTTCACAACATACCCTTGGCTTCATTTTGACTCAATGACTAAAAGTATTTTTGTTTCATATGTGTCCAAGCGCTAGGAAAAAATTAGTAAAATGTGAAAAAAATCATGAAACAAACTTAGTGATTGATGGGTATAAAAACTGGAAAAAAATTATCATAAAATTAAAAAGTCACGAAAAATCTGCTTTTCACAAAGAATCATTTATAAAATTAGAAGCACTGAAGAAAAATACTCCAATTATTTCCTTATTATCTGAACAAACATTATCTGTTCAAATACAAAATCAAATCGCTCTAAAAACAATAATAACCTCAGCATTATATTTAGCTCGTCAGGGAATTGCATTTAGAGCACATGATATTAATGAAGGAAATTTCATTCAATTATTACGTCTCAGGGAAAATGACATTCCAGAATTAAAATTATTTTTAAAACACAAAAAATCATATAATTCTTCAGATATTCAGAATGAAATATTGAGAATTATTTCCCATGATATTTTGCGTAAAATTATTAAAATAATAAAAAAAAGAGGAGAATATTCTCTCATTGTTGATGAAACCAATGATGTACAGGGAAAAGAACAAGTTTCTATATCGATCAGATCTGTAGATGAAGATACTCTTGAAATTGATGAGTTTTTTCTTGGTCTCTATGACACTCACTCTATGACTGGGGAATCATTGTATAATATTATAAAAGACATGCTTATTCGTTTTGATTTAAGTATGGATCTCTTGCGAGGACAATGCTATGACGGAGGATCAAATATGACCGGAATAAAAAACGGTGTCAAATCAAGAGTGTTGGCAGATCAACCAATGGCTTTATTTATTCATTGTTCAGCTCATTCTCTAAATTTGGCTGTGCAGGATTCTTCAAAAAGAATTCCTTTAATACGTGATTGCCTTCAATGGGTAAACGACATAGGAGTTATTGTCAAAGAATCACCAAAACGATCACATAATTTTCATGAGATTGCTAAGGCTCATGGAATAGAGAAAACTGGCCCTCGGCCATTATGCCCAACCCGTTGGACCATCAGACATACTTCATTGTCAGGGGTTATCAATACTTACCCTGCTGTTTTGGACTTTCTATTTTCATTAGCATCTTGTAATGATGATATAGGGTCCAAAGCCAGGGGACTTTATGATCAATTATCAAAGGGTTCTATATACTTTGGAATTAGACTTAGTTATCTAATGTTTTCTTTAACTGATCAATTGAGCAATGTTCTTCAAAGTGAAACGCAAACTGTAGCTGGGGCAAAGGAAGCTGTTGAGTTAGTTTTAGAATCTTTAAAAAAAAACGCTCAGAACAATTTTTTAATGAAATGTGGAAGGATGTAAAGAAAAAAATAAAAGAAATGAATCTTGAGGAGCCCTCGTTACCGAGAAAGCGAGAGATTCCTAAAAAATTTCTATATAAACCTAACGAGTCTGAACACAAGTTCACGTCAATAGAAGAATATTTTAGAAAAACTTTCTATGAAGTTATTGATGGGATAATCAACGAGATTGAATTAAGATTCTCCCAACCGGGGTTTTTAAAATATCTACAAATCGAAAAAATTGTTATTTTAGAAACCCGTTTTTGGGACCAATCTGTTATAGATATTTTAAAAGAATATGAGTTTGTAGAAGAAAAGGTCAAAAGAGAATTTGATTTCTTTAGGGAATTAATTCCTCAAGCTAAATGCTTGAATGATTTTGTAATAAAATACAAAAATCTTAATCAAGAATCAAAAAAATTATTTCCTAACCTGAGAAATATTCTAAAACTACTTTTAGTGATCCCGGCCACATCAGCAACCGCTGAGCGCTCATTTTCTATGTTAAGAAGAATAAAAACATATCTTCGCTCAACAATGACGCAAGAACGATTAAATCATGTATGCATAATAAATACATATCCAGAAATCGTAGATGAAATAGATATCCAAAATATCATGGCTACATTTATAAATAGTAATGACTTTAGAATTCAACATTTTGGCAAAATTAAAAAATAATTTCCATGATTTATAAATAATATTATTATTGATATATATATATATTTATATAAATAAAAATTGTATTCAAGCAAATGTTTCTTTTTAATTATTATTACTCTTATTAAACCTTTTTTTTTATATTCTTTCCCTTTCAATCACATCACTTTTTTTTTTTTTTTTAACATTCACACTTTTTTCTCATTCACACTCACATGCACCCACACATTCATACAGTCTTTTCGGCTTAGGCCATTTAAGACTTTGACGATAACAGTTATGAATATATATTATTTGGGGTCCAGGCATTCTTATTTAAGCCATTTGGTATCCAAATGCCTTAAATAAAATCATCGGACTGCCTGGGGTCCGAACCCGCGACGTTCGGTATACGAGGTTAGCACTCTAACCCCTACACCAAGCCCCGAGGGCAATCATATCATCTCCATATAGGAAGAGGTTGCCCCCCCCCCTGATTCAAATTCGTTCCGGCGCCCCTGATAGCACTTCATTATTTGTTGCAAATTTGAAAGGAAATACGTCACATACTTTAAATTTCTTTTTTTTTGTGTGTGGAGAGAATATTCCACCTCTCTGATTAAATTTTATTTTTAGATATGAGATTGTATCTAAAACAATTCCCATTTATCATTCATCCCCCTCCCCCCCCCTCTTTTTTATATATTTACTTAATAGAGCGAGAGAGAGAGAATAGTTCGTTTGTGTAATAAATAATCTTGCTATGTTTATTTATTATATAAATTATAGAACTTGTAGAGACATGGATGTCAATGGTCTTTATAAATCCTGTCTTAGTTTAGTTTTCGTTCAAAGAATTTTCAAGTGTTTCCAGATTGTTTTATTCTATTCTATCAGTGCTGCCAACCCTCCGGCTATTTTACACAATCCCTGGCTTTTTCAACGTCAAATTTTCCAAATTCAAAAATCAATTATTTTTTATATTCTCTTTAAAATGTATATTCTCATTTTGTCATTGAAATCTTTTGAAGACCACTTTCCTCTTGTACTCCATATAAAAAATAGAGAAATGGTTGCCATGGTAACAAAATATAAATATTTTCCCTAGCTATAAATTTTACATCTTGAAATTCGAATGTATACCGTACTGTCGGAAACTAAATACATGTCGACACAAAAATCTGGTGTGACAAGCACAGGACACAACTTTCGATTACCGAAGGTAGGGCTGGACGGTAATGGATTTTCATTACCGACCTCGATAATGAAAAAAAAACCGGTTTTTCTCGAAAGTCGGTAAAAATTTTTTACCGCCCGCGGAACCAAAGTTTGCCGCCGCGGAACATTTTTGCGGAACCAAAATTTTTCCCAGGCCGAAAAAATATTTTACCTTTTTTTTAGAAAGCCAATTTTTTGCCGAAACATTTTTTTTTTTTCGCGGAACCAAAATTTTAAAATTTTTCCCCGGCCGGAAAAATATTTTACCTTTTTTTTAGAGAGCCAATTTTTTGCCGAAACATCTTTTTTTTTTTTAGAGACTCCGATTTTTTGCCGAACATTTTTTTCTCCAGCGGAACCAAAATTTTTTCCCGTCCGGAAAAATATTTTACCTTTTTTTTAGAGAGCCAATTTTTTGCCGAAACATTTTTTTCCCCTCGCGGAACCAAAATTTTTCCCCGTCCGGAAAAAATATTTTACCTTTTTTTAGAGACGCCAATTTTTTGCCGCCGCGGAACCACAATTTGGTTTGCCGCCGCGGAACATTTTTTTCTCGCCGAACCAAAATTTTTTACCGCCCGAAAAAATAGGTTTTTACCTACTTTCGAAAAAAAAACCGGTTTTTATCGAATTAGAGGTTCGTTACCGCGTTATCGGTAAAAAATTTTTACCGGTTTTTACCGGTAAACCGGTTTACCGTCCAGCCCTAACCGAAGGTAAGAGAAAGTTGTGTGCTGTGCGCCAGTCACACTGGATTTTTTTTGAAATTAGAATCATAGGTGTAAATAAATGATGGACGTCAACTTTTTCATGCCCCGAGTCTGTACATCAATACACTTCGACCTCCCCCTTTCCCCCCCCCCCAATGAAAAAAAAAACGTTTAAATTTTAATTCCGAATATGTCCGAGTGCATTTAAAAATTTAAATTTTTTTTTCGATGGGTAAATTTAGTAGTAAAAAGCCCGGGAATTTATCCCCCTTGCCTCCTTCGGTCGGCGGCTCTGACCGACATCAATTATAAAACGCACCCCGAATTGAGAGGTACCAAAATAGGAAAAAAAAAGAGAAATTAATAAGCGTCTTATAATCGGGGAAATATATGGACCCTGTTACGCATTAGTGTGTCAAGCGCCATCTACCGAGTTTTGAGGAAATTAACATTAAAGTTTTTTGTTTTCATTGGATTATATATAATTTTTCTTGTCAAATGTGCAAGTAACATTAAATATAAATTTTTTTAGGACATATTTCATAAAAAATACTATTAATTATAGCATTTGAAACAATATTCCGTGCTTAACTCAATTTTTATTTTTTTTTTGGCGCTTGACACACTATTGCATAACAGGGTCCATATATTTGTATGGTCTCTAAATTATTTTTTCTTGTTAAGATTTTGTAGGCCCTCGGGCTTGGTGTAGTTGGTAGCCCCTTGTATACCAAGGGTCGAGGGTTCGTATCCCAGGCAGTCCGATGATTTTATTTAAGCCATTTGGATACCAAATGACGAACCAATTTAGAAAAAAAGGATCGCTGTTCCGATCCGCAAATTCAAGATCCGTGATTTGAAAATTCAATCCGGATTTGATTTTATGTGTTTGGATGAATCAAAAGAATATAAATTAAAAAGTAAACAATTTTTAAGGAATGGCAGGCAATCCTTTGAAAAAAGATGATACAAGTCCAGGATTGGTAATCCTTTCAAAGGGATTAGCGATTTAACACTAGGGATGAAATGATACCATTGAGGTATCGATACTTTTACTCGATACCTGTATCGATCGCAAAGCATACCTACTCGGTATTGATCGAAAAGTATTGATAATTACTCGTATCGATATTAAATAAAAAATCTGTTATTTAATTTCTATTTTCTGACGTTTCGGTCTCCAATCACGACCATCATCATCGGAGACCCTCGAGTAGCAAGTAAATGATAATGTTTTTGTACATATCAAAGTAAAAAGAAATTGTATATTTAATTACAATGAATATTAAAATACTTAAGATCGTGTATAATTGACAATATTTGCCCTGATGAAGGTCAAGATTGGCAACCGAAACGTCGGCAAATAGAAATTAATTAAAAAAATTAAAATTCAGTGGTACAAACCATTCCATTTATTTCTATTGTAAATAAGAACAAATGTACGTAAATGTTCTTCCGACCTAACTAATCATCGCGTACAGTACGTGGACCGAGTATCGATACGAGTATTTTTGACCGATACTTACTTGGTACTCGAATCCAAAAGTACTTGGTATCGAAAGAAAAGTATCGAGTAAGTACTTGTATTTAATCGTATCGTTTCATCCCTATCCAACCCTAGATCCAAAGAACAAAATGATTTCCGAAAAAATTCGATCCAATTACTAAAATCCTGGATTCGATCGGATTTTCAGATTTAAATCAAAAAACGATCATGATTCTGTTTATCCTTGTATGCATATTAAATAAATCAAAATCAAATATGTAAAAATAATTAATTAATATGAGGGAAAAATATTTTTCGCTCAAAAATCTCTGCCTTTTTTTAATCGAAATGTCCGGAATTTTGGAAATTTTTGTTGGCAGCACTGTATTCTTTACACAGGGAAAATTCCCTTTTTTTTCTGACCTTGTTATCTTTAAAGAAACTTTATAGTAATCCTTTTCCAACTATTAAACACGCGATCTAAATAAATTTCTATAAATGAGAGTGCGGGCCCCATCGAGCATAGAGCTTGCTTTATGGGAAAATAAAGAGCAAAAATATTTCTTAGGCGTATTCATGAAAGGCATCAGGTGATTGATAGTAGGGGATTTGTTGGTAATATGACCCCTAGCCTTGGCCTCGCCTTATTCTATTACAATAGAGTACATAGAATAGGGAAAAAAGAAAGAGAGATTATATGAATAAAGACTCACAAATTAGAATAAAATTTATCTGTTTGGTAGGTTTGGTGGCCTATCTGACAGCTTGAAGGAGAAGACAATTAACGAGAGACACTTTCCTATCTAATCAATCTGGTCAATAAAGGGAAAAAACATTGTGTGGTTTTATGAAATCACGATGCAAGTGAAACTTTTTTCGGATCGTAGGCGTTTAACTGAAAATTTTCAGAAAATTCTTCAATTAAAGGTATTAAAATCGCGTTTTTAATCTGAACTTAATAATTGGAAAATGGGAAATCAATAGACGCGTGTTAAAAACTGAGAACAATATTTATTTAGTAATTGAAGATTTGAATCATTTAAAATTATTTTAAAAATTATATTTTATCAATTTAAAAATGAAAACTCACAATTATTTTTTATAATTCGTCAAATATATTAAATTTCAACTTTCTTATTTTTGTCGTCACGGCGTGTGACGTCATGGCTTGTAGCGCCACGGCTCTTGATGTAACGCGACATGCTGATAGAAGAGCGAAAAAATTTGAGGCCATCAAATAAAAGTTCCACTTGCTCAGCTCTCTTTACTTATATATACCTACGAGGTTGAAATTTTATATTTAAGTTAGGAGCCCCTCTAGGATGTAACACGAAGCTTTTGGATAAAATCGGCCAAAAAGTACTACTAGTACTTTCCTGATGTATGTTTTTTTTCCATTTTTTTAAATTTTGCTCACGATTTTTATTAAAATTCATAAATCAATTATTTTTTATATGCTCTTTAATGTATATTCTCATTTTGCCCTTGAAATCTTTTGAAGCACACTTTACTCTTGTACAGTGGGCGCCACAAGTGCCTGATCTGCTCGAGAGTGGAACCTTGAGCTTGGTCAGTCAAACCAATATTATTTTTTTTTAATATAAATATAGCACCTTTTTTTTTAATGCAACTGAAGGGGCTATTTTTAAGATAACAGTGCCGAAAACTAAGCATTTTTTAGCTCCTCTCTCGAGCAGACAGGCACTTGTGGCGCCCACTGTACCTCTTAGGAAAGATAGGTATCAAAATATAAATATTTTCGGATAATTATGGGCAGGAGCAGCCAATAAATAGACTCTGTATGCAGATTCAATCACCGGAGACGTTTCGGTTCTTTTTATTTAAGAACCATCTTCAGTCCTTACTAGAAATATACATATAATATTAACAGTGTATATATAAAAAAACTTACTGTACAAAATTATCAAACAAAAATTAAAATATTTTTGCAAGACAAAAGAAATAAAAATTGATCTTACGATTGAAATACAAATGCACAGAGTTAGTCAATGTTATCTTTGGCATATACATTGTTGTTTCGTCATAAAAATGTTACACAAGTAAAATTTTCTGATGTTATTATTAATGAATTGTTCATCGCATAAGATGTGAATGCGTCTGATGAAATAGTCTAAAGTATTAACTTTATAACTCATAGGGACCTTAGAGTAGTAATTCGTGAGCCTGTTGCTGGTTGTAGGCTTTTTAAAAATATCAAAAGATAATGTTTTATTTTCATTTTTAATAATGGTAAGTTCCAAAAAACTTATCTTACCATCTATTTCTATTTCATGTGTGAATTCAATGTTATTATGAAAAGAATTAAATTTTTCTAAAATGTTATCTAGTTCACTGGCTTTCACACATGAAATACTATCATCTACATATTGTAAATAAAACAACAAACTCAATGGTCTCTCGACTCGAACATATAAATATTTTCCCATGTTTATAAATTTTACTTCTTGAATTCTAATATATCAGCAGAAATTAAATCTATGTCGCCTCCGGGCTTGGTGTAATTAGTAGCGTGCCTATCTTCTATACCGAACGTAGCGGGTTCGGACCCAGGCAGTCCGATGATTTTATTTAAACCATTTGGATACCAAAAGGCTTAAATAGAAATGCCTGGACCCCCAATAGATATTATAAATAATAACGGTCATGGTATAAAGTCCTATATGGCCTTAGTTACCGAAAAGACTGTGTGTATGTGTGTGTGAGTGTGAATGAGAAAAAAGTGTAAGTGTTTAAACACAAAAAACCTGGTGTGACAAGCAGAGAACACAACTTTTGATTACCGAAGGTAAGAGAAAGTCGTGTGCTGTGCGACCAGTCACACCAGATTTTTTTAATGTTTTTTTTCCTCCTCCTATTCATTGGCATTTTATTTTTTATTTTCACGCTAGCTTAATTTTTTTCGTTATTATTTTAAATCCACAATCGATTAGAGCCAACGACAGAGTAATTATGTAGTTGAAATAATAGAGGTGTGGTTACAATATCTAGGAGGAGATGGGTCTTTTCTTTTAAGATGATCGAATAGAAAAGCGAGCGCCATCTTCACGGCTCATTTCCTTTCTTCAATTATTCCGGTTAATTGACCGAATTTTTTTTTTTTTTTTGAAAGAAAGGAATGAAAAAAAAAAAAACAAATTAAATTATAGAAATATATAGTATAACTAGCCACAACGCCCGCATATAGCGGGTTTCGCCCTTTTAGTCCCCCGTCATTGGCTTCTGCCCGGTTTAATCTATCTATTATTCGCTAATGTCCGTCTGACTGTCTGTCACGCTCTGTTTAGACAACTTCGCGTTGGAATTTTGAAATGAAATTTTATATGCTTAATATACTTAATTATTACTTAATTATCTTCATCCCGAAATTCCTATAACTTTTTGAATTATTAATTCCTAAAGTTACGATTTCTCCCATAGGAAATCTATTGAGAAATATTTATTTATTCTTTGATTTTATGTATTCTATGAATGTAAACAAATCATCAAGCAGGCACTGAATTGGAATAGTAATAAGTTTTTTTTTTTTTCATAATTAAGAAAAGCCCCCGGGTTTGGCGTAGTAAGTAGCGCGCCTACCTCCTATACCAAACGTCGCGGGTTCGGACCCAGGCAGTCCGATGATTTTATTTAAGCCATTTGGATACCAGATGGCTTAAATAGAAATGCCTGAACCCCAAATTGATATATTAATTACAACGGTTATCGTCAGAGTCTTAAATGGCCTAAGTTGCCGAAAAAGACTGTATGAATGTGTGTGTGAGTGTGAGTGTGAATGAGAAAAAAAAAAAAAAAATTAAGAAAAGGCGAGCCCTCGGGGCTTGGTGTAGAGGTTAGCGTGCTAACCTTCTATACCGGGGGTTGGGGGCTCGGGTCCCAGGCAGTCCGATGATTTTATTTAAGCCATTTGGATACCAAATAGGTTAAATAAGAATGCCTGGACTCCAAATATATATTATAAATACGAGTATCATTAAAAAGCCTTAAATGGAAAAAAAAGGCGAGGGTCCACCGCAAGCGGGGGGAGTCCAGGGGGGCCCCCGGCTAGTAAATAAACAATAGAGAAGCGTTCTTAAGCTTACCTGGCGAAGAAAGCGTCAAGAGCGTCGTCGAGGTGCACTCTACCCGTTTCGCGATACGCATCTAATTGGTCAAAGAGTTCAGCAAACATTTGTGCATTTTGTTCGTACAACATGCCATATGTTTTTTTAAACATCGTATGCAGCTGCGATTTGCTTGCTGCTAGGAGATCTTTCAGGAAAGTTTGATATTTCAGGCCACGTGTTCGCACCAGTCTGCAAAAAAAAAAGAAAAAAAAATACAATTATTAGAGATGGGTGTTCGGTTTCTTTTTCAAAGAGAGGGGGGGGGGGGAGAGGGCTCGTTTTTTTTTATAGTGGTTTGCCTTGCGAACTAAAGAGTCAAATTATTTTTATATATTTATGTGAAGGGTTTTAAACATGTCAGTCAGTGAGTGACGGTTCATTTCCAAGATCGTGTGGGACAAAATAAACTCTGGTCTGGCCACCACAAAACCGAAAGTCATCCAATAACAAATCCTAGTGATGTCATAAATTTAAATAAAAATCCGATTTTCACACTTGTTGAGCGTCAGATATCTTGCTAAAACAGGCAGGCGATTTGATAAGACGAAACTATTTGTTAAAGATAAAAACAGTGGTGTCATTTCAACTTTTTCTTGGGGGGGGGGGGGGGGGGCAAATTTTTCTTGGATATTATTATATACAGTCTTTTAATCTTGGTCAGTGCTGATGTTTCGGGCCCATTCAACAATAAATACAGCCCAGGCACCTACTACAATTCTCAAAAACAATTAAACATACATTTAATGGCATATGCAAATTTGTATTATAATTTTGTATGACCTACATGTATCAATCTAAACAATTATCGTCCTGAAGATAAGGGCGGATACAAGGGGGGGGGTAATTACCCTCCCCTCCCCCCCCGAGATTTAAAAAATACCTTTTTTTCGAAAAAAAAAATTTTTTATTTTTAATGTAAAATTTTAAAAATTAATACTTAAAAATTTGATTTGTATTTATATTCTGGTAAACAAGTACAGAATGCGCCTTTAAATTACCGAAATTAAGAAAAAATAGTGTGCTGTGCGACGGATCACACCAGATTACCCCCCCCCCGAGAAACACCTCTGGATCCGCCCTTGCCTGAAGATGGGAGCAATGCGTTCCCGAAACGTCGACGATATTTAAATAGTCTTTAAGACCATCAAAGTTCTGCCATGTAACATTGTATGTACAATTTACTGAAAAATTGACGTAGTTGATTAAGAAAAGGCGAGGGTCCGCCGCAGACGGGCCCGAGCTAGCTGGAAGGGAGTCCAGGGTGTGGAGCCCTTAGAAGGCGGAAGGGAGGCTCGACTAGCAAAGAATATATAAAGGCAACCCGACATCTTTTTTTTTTTTTTAATTTTTATATTCTACCTTTAATTTAAAAATGAAATTTGATTGGCTGACTAAAGGGCAGTTGGTTAGCTTGGCGGCAACAGATGTTACCCACTTGAAATCCTTCTTGTAACGTTAATTAAATTAAAGACCCTTCCGATGAACTTTGTATGCCGTCCAATACATATATATTTATCGAATCGGAAGAGAATTATGGATTTATTCCTTTTTTCTCTCTTTTATATATCAATAACGAATTTCAAGGGGATTTATTCATCTGGAAATATCGTCACCAATTCAAGTTGATATCTTCACTAATCTCAAATGATATTTAATTTGGTGTCAAAGACTTGAGTTTAGGGTTTATTAAAAAAAAAGAAAGTAGAGGATGGAGTTGCCTCTAAAAATTTTATTTTTACAATACTTTCTCTTACTTATATATTTTGAAATATAGAGAGAAAGTATTAGAGTCATTATAAAAATTCGATTTTGTTAGAAATACATGCATGTTTTGAGTGACTTCCCTCGCAACAGGAGGCTTTTGAATAAAATTAGTCAAAGAGTACTACTAGTACTTTACTTTTTCAGTTTTTTAGATTTTCTCGAAATTTGTTTTAACGATTTTGATTAAAATTCAAAAATCAATTATTTTTTAGATGCTCTTAAAAATCTATATCCTTATACTCCCCCTAAAATAGTTTAAATCACACTAGTGCTCAAGGAAAGATTAGGAGGTATGATAATAAAATATAATTATTTTTCTATATTTATAAGTTTTATATCTTGAAATGTACTACCAGAAACTAAATACTAGTATCAGGGGCGTATATAAGGGGGGGGGGCCGAGGGCCGCCCTCCCCCCGAAATTTTCCAAATGCATAAAAAAATTTTGGTTCCGCAAAAGAGAAAATGTTCCGCGAGCGGCACATGGTGGAAAATTTTGGTTCCGCGCAAAAATTTTGCGTCTCTAAAAAAAAAAAAAAGGTAAAATATTTTTACGGACGGGAAAAAATTTTTTTAAGATCAGGCCTCCCCCCTCCCGAAAAAAATTTCTATATACGCCCCTGACTAGTATATCTCGAGGCAAAAAAAATCTGGCGAGATATTCTTTGAAAACCGAAGCTAAAAGAAAGTTGTGTTCTGTGCGAAGGACTTTACAGCCAGGAAATTGAATAAAAAACTTTTACTTTTTTATTCCCGACGTTTCGGTCGCCAATCATATGACATTCAAAATTAAATCAGAGACTCCGAGCAAGCAAGTTAATAGTTTTATTTAATTTATGATATCCTTTCCATAGATTGCCCAAAAAATTGCTAATTTTCTTTAAAATTATATTACAACTTAAAAAACGGCGCCCTAGTTGAGCTTCGCCTCTTCCGCCATTAAAGACTAGTTATGCCGCTGGCCCTTCTTAATTACATCTGTATAAGAAAGGTTTATAATGATCTATTTATATATATGTACTTTTCACGATAGTAAATATGTGTTGTATTTCACAGGCCTGATGATGGACTATATCTGACCGAAACTGATATGTTGCAATAGCAGTCTAGACGACTAGCTTATAATAAAAATCCTCGTCAATAATTTGTATAAATTCTTTCTATCTGCAAAAAATACAAATAATCCTCCTTTTACCTCTTAATTATCATTCTTGTGCTGTTTTTACCGACAATAATTAGCCTGACAAAGGTCGGGATCGAAAAGTCGGCGAATAAAAAATTAAATAAAAATTTTTACTTTCTCTTATTTTATTTAATTTCCTGCAAAGACCTTCGAATCCTGAGAGAGAGAGTGTGATTTATCTGAATGTTAACGTTTTTATAAACACCTGAGTTTGATATTTTAACTCGGGGGTGGGCAAAAGCCGGCCCGCGGGCCGGATCCGGCCCTTTTGCTTACTTTATCCGGCCCGTTGAAAAATCCCTTTTATGCGATTTTGTTGAAATCAACAGTATTAGTGTGCGTAGTGTACATATAAATAATGAAATATATAAATAATAGAGAGTATTATAATTTCGAAGAGCTGTAACCATATGCCTACTTTAATATATGGAACATACTAGGTCTGTTCGATTATAATCTTTCATTAACTGATTTATTTAATGACCATTAATTTAATATAATAGATCATATTTCTTTAAAAATTACGTGACATATTTTACTGGGCACGAATTGTTCGCATGTACACCCAAGTAAGACAATTTATTATTACTATTATCTATTATTAACTGTCAAATTTCTTTGTCCAAATGCTTTAAAATGATACTTAGAGTGTTTTTGTCAAGAAAATTTCTTGGGCAGAGAAAAAACTTCACCCAAAACATTCGCTTGCGGTATAGTCCTCCTGCCCGGGAGACATTTTGAAAATTTCATTTGGCCCGCGCTTAAAAGTATTTGCCCACCCCTGTTTTAACTCATAAAATTGTGACCTTTTATAGATGGTGTGTAACAAAAACAAAAACAAAAAAAAGTTTGTTTTAAGCAATAAATAAATCTTTGTATTTGGCAGCAAGGCGCCAGCCATATATTCAGTACGTGTACCTGAAAATGGGTCTGTTAGGTGCATCTGTCCTAAATCAAAAAAATATATTCTCTTTTTGTCTGAACTGTAATGCTATCTCCCTGGTTTTATATTGAGTCTGCAAAAATATGATGCCTCCGTGCACGATCTCTCAGACAAGCCCGGATGCCTTCATTTAAGGTATTTTACGGTATATGGAGGCCATTTCGACCACGTTTGTTTTCTATCTACTATATATCCAAAGTAATTTCATTGTTTATAATGGAAAGTGAACTCCTAAACTCTAGCATAAGAGGTCTAAGGGCAGGTTGCTTGAGTTCTATTCCTTGGATAACTAGTTGACTATGACTTTCGAGTCTTAAGCTATTCATAGGATTAAATAAGAGCCCAGATTGTAGTTAACTAGCTAAGGCCTAAAATTCGGTATAAGGGGTGAAATTAGAAACACAAATCTTGTGTTGGAAATTTTTAAAATTTTGTTTTTAAGTTGCTAATTTCACAAAACACTCCTTATACCCCAGATGAGTAATTATATTGAAAAAACTCATTTTTTTTTAACTCGAAGGTTAAGCGTGTTCTTGTTAGCGATATCGATGATTTGGTACCTGTCGGAGAAGTTCGCTAGTTGACTAGAAGTGAAACAACCGGCCCTACTAAATTCCAATGAATATAATTTAATTTTTTTTTTTTTTTTTTTGTTCTGGATGTGAGATACACGAGCTTGTGTTTTAGGGACTAGACAGATAGAGGGCGCTTTACTCCCAACATTGTAAATCAGGTTGTTCGCCATAGACCAACATATGTATTTGATTTAGTGCATATCTTACTAATTACGCCGAAGGTATATCTTATTTTTTAGAACATTGGGCGAGATTCAGTTAAAACTTAGCGATTGAATGCAGGATTGTTAATTTTTCAGTGAAAGTGATTTTTCTGGGCGTATATCAAAGAAGTATTCGACTTATTTTGTGGGGCAATATTAAAGACAAGAAAGGAAACGGAAACTAGCCTCAGCATTAATCCCATGAAAGTTTCCCCCAGAGTAACCACAGTCAGTTCTGTTACTAATGAATCAAGAGAGAGAGGATCCAGGGCCGGATCTAGAGGGGGGCAGTGGGTGCGTGTGCCCCGGGCGGCAGATATCAGGGGGCGGCAATTAAAGAAAGATTTACTAAAAAAAAGGTAAAATGATATTAATTTTGTATAGAAAATTTTAAGGAGGGGGCGGCAAATTAAATTTTGCCCCCCTTAAAAAATCTCCTAGTTCCGGCCCTGAGAGGATCGAATGCATCTATACAGATTCTCGAAACTTCATCGAGTTTTGCAGAATTTACTAATAAACGAAATAAACGTAGCTGCAATCGCTCTTTTCTTTCTTCCTTACTACATACAAGATCTACTTAGCTATCCACCTCAATCTAATTCACCTATCTATGGTAATATTTAACAGTGGCGTCATTTGGGGGGGGGGGGGGGGAGGCAAATGCCTATGATTTTTATAAAATTTTATATTATTCTTAAATAAAATATTTCAAAATATATCTACGAGTATAGAAACTGTACAAAATTAAACAATTAATTAAATTAAATATCTTTTGCCCAAATGAGTATCTATTTGTAAGTAAATTTTAAGAAAAAAATGTCCCCCCCCCAAGAAAAAAATTTGCTCTCCCCTAGAAAAAGTTGAAATGATATTTAACTCATTTCTTGCTTTTGGGGCTTGGTGTAGGGGTTAGCGTGCTAACCTCGTATACCAAACGTCACGGGTTCGGACCCCAGGCAGTCCGGTGATTTTATTTAAGCCATTTGGATACCAAATGGCTTAAATAAGAATGCCTGGACCACAAATATGTATATTAATCAATAACGGATATCGTAAAAGTCTTATATGGCCTGAGTTACCGAAGACTGTGTGAATGTGTGTGTGAGTGTGAGTGTCAATGAGAAAAAAGTGTGAGTGTTAAAAAAAAAAAAATTAAATATCTTTTGTAAAGGCCCCCATACACGTGCAGGCCGTCCTCAAGGAAAATAGTCTCAAGGATTTCCTCGAGGATTTCCCCCCAAAAAAATTCGGACATACACGGTAGGGTTTTCCTCGAGGAAACGGACTTGAGGATTATCTCAAGACCAACACACTAGTTCTCTTTTGACGGTTGTTGTAATCATTTGTAGAATTTTTTTAAATATGTTTTCATATTCAGATAAAATTATAATAAATAATTATTATTATAATAATAAAAATTATTATATTTTAAATTAAAATGTAATAATAGAAACAAATTCTAATTTAATTAATGTAATTAATATAGATACCTTTTAAGCCAAAAAAAAAAATATATTTTATAATTTTAAATATTTATAATAATTTTATTTATTTTATTATTTATATTTATTTTAAAGTCTTTTTCGGCATTTAATTCCTATTTATTATTTCAAATGATTTGTAGTCAATTCAAATGAAATAAATATTTCTCGCTTAGGTCGGGAATAATCTCTTTTCTCTGAGTCACGGATCACGGGCTATTTGAAATATTCCAAATAACCTACATAATTCAAAATTCCCGCCTGAGGCCGCCTGAAGTGGCCATACACGCAGCGATAAACTGACAGAATTCCGGCCTCGAGGAAAATATTATTGAATTTCAATCAGGATTTCTTGGCCTCGAGGCCGCCCTTTGGCCTCGAGGCCGCTACCACACACGTTGAGGATTTCCTCGAGGCAAGCTCTATTCCGGCCGGGCCTTGAGGAAAACCTGATGGTGTATGGGGGCCTTAAGTAAAAAAAAAAACAAAAAATTGTTTGTACCCCACCCAAGAAAAAAAATTTGCCATCCCCTAGAAGAATTTGAATTGACGTCACTGATATTTAACTCATTTCTTATTGCCCCAGGGCTCATATGATCGGAGAATGTATTTTTTTTTGTAGGTGCTGAGAGTTTTTATGCCGTAATTTAGAGCTTTTCCTTCAAAAAAAAAAAAATATGATTCCTTTAACCATCAATATTTAGATATGTATTTATAAAATACATATACAAAAAAAAAAAAATATTTTAAGAAATACTGAATGATAATTTTAAAAAATATGGTGTGACTAGTCGCACAGCACACAACTTTCTCTTACCTTCGGTAATCGAAAGTTGTGTTCTGTGCTTGTCACATCAGATTTTTTGTGTGACGAGATATCGTATATTAAATTAAAATCTCGACATTCAATATATATTTCAAATATTTATAGATAAGATAAATTATTTTTATTACACCTATTTTATTTTATAGATTTGAATAACAACCTCTTTAAATTTTGATGTTTTAATTAAACGTTTGATATTTTTGTATACGATACCTAAGAAAAAAAAAAACTTCAGAGTTGTTTTCAAAGATAGATAAATAATCAAATAATGTTAAAACTTGATAGAACATTCCCAGAAGCAACACGGAAGCCAGAATGAAAAAAAAAAAAAAAAGAATTGATAAGATGTTTAAATAGAAGGTGAGGTTTCAGATAAGGGCTTCTTCTTCTTCTTATTCTATCTATCATCTCTCTCTGTGAAGGACCTGGGAATTGATTAAATATCCCTCTCTCTCTCTCTCTCTCTCTCTCTCTCTCTCTCTCTCTCTCACTCTCATAACTAGAGAGAGGAGAATCGAAGAAAAAAAAAACGATCAATTGGCTATTTACTTCCTATTACTGATAAATTCTTTTAAAAAAATCTAATATCAATATTGAAAAAAAAAAAAGAAATTGGTAACCCGGTGATTATCTTATCTGTCTCTATTTAAATCCAGAAAATAAATATTATCAATGGAAATTAAATAATAGAGATACATGCAATATTTGTATCGATATTTTTTGATTGATACTTTCGTTTCGATATCTTGAAGGTACTGATACTCCAATTGGACGATGTTATGCACGAAGGAACCAAGCGCCATTAACCTAAATCATAGATAATGGGCATTAAACAAATCCAATGACAATGATTTTTTTCTTGTTTTATACAAAAAAGTGCACAGAGTAATAATGATGTGATTTAAATAAATAGAAAGATCTTCTTTTTCCCTACAAGATGGCGGTCGAACATAATGGCGCTTGGTTCATTTATGCATAACATCGTCCAATTAAGGTATCGGTATCGGAAAATAATCGCAAAAAACAATTCATAAGAGCTCAAAAAATATTTTTAGTAAAAAAATTTTAATCAGATTTTCAACGTTTCGGGAACGTACCTTTCCCATCTTCACGATAAATTGTTTAGGTGGATGCTTAGCTGTGCATATAAATATATAATAGAAATTTGTATATACCATTAGATAACAATTGCAAGAGAATTGGGGTGTCATTTTTTATGTGGCCACGAAAATACCAGACTTTGCCAAAAATAACAGCAATTATTAATGTTACTAGTAAATAGTAGTTAGGGCATAACATATTACCAGCATTACTGGATGTATACATACATGAATTGGAGATAATTTTGTTCTCGCATGTCTGAATTTTATTAGAATGTCAATTACCCGATTTGAATATCATAATAATTTTCAATTCATTTGGTTGTATATGAAGCATTTTTAAAATAAAGATGAAAAAAACATTCTACAATTTTCACTGAATCTATTTGAAATTAAGTACACATATAGAACATGGACCAGGGAGTAACGAACTAATAATTTGAATCTCTTAAATATTTTAGAAAATTAATTATAATCAAATTTCTTCAATATTGGAACACACAATCTACAAGTTGCCTAGGAAATTAGAGAGGCAGATGCTCTGTGAAACAGCTTTCTGGCTGATTCGCCTGACCTTCGACTGAGTGACCCTTTAAACAGTCATAAACAGACCCTTTTGTGCTGTGCCCAGTCGGTAACCTCGCGTGAACTCAAGCTGCTTCCTTAAAATCTTAACACTTGCATTGCAACAAGAAATATCCCAAATTGGCAATAAACTTAAAGGGGGTTCAGGGGGCGCAGCCCCTTGGCTAGGGACACGAAAAAAAGTATCGATACTTACTGGTATCGATACTTTTGTTTCGATACTAGTACTTGTTATACTCGATACTTTTTTTCGATACTTTACTCATATGAGTACTTGATTGCCGGTATCGAATGAAAAGTACTCATTCAAAAATAATTTTTTTACTTTCTCTTACCTATGTATATATGTAATATATATATAGAGAGAAAGTATTGGATTCATGTCAAAAATTCGATGTCGAGATTTTGATGGATCTTCACGTTTTGAGGTCCCCTGAATCCAAAAAAGTGGCTTTTGCGACATGGTCTGTCTGTGTGTGTGTGGGTGTGTCTGTGTTCAATTTTAAGCATGAAGGAATTGAGCTATGAGGCTGAAATTTTATATTTAAGTTAAACACCCTCCTGGACCGGAAAAATAAGCTTTTAATCAAAATCGGCCAAAGAGTACTAGTACTTTACTGATGTACTTTTTCAGTTTTTTTCGATTTTCTCAAAATTTGCTCCAACGATTTTTTTTAAAATCCAAAAATCAATTATTTTTTAGATGCTCTTTAAAATGTATATTCTCATTTTGCGATTGAAATCTTCTGAAGACCACTTTACTCTTGTATTTCATAGGAAAGATAGTAGAAATGGTTGCCATGGTAACAAAATATAAATATTTTCCCATACTTATAAATTTTACATCTGAATTCAAATGTACCGTACTGTCGGAAACTAAATATATTTCGACACGAAAAAATCTGGTGTGACAAGCACAGTACACAACTTTCGATTACCGAAGGTAAGAGAAAGTTGTGTGCTGTGCGCCAGTCACACCAGATTTTTTTTTAAGTTTTTTTCGGCATCTTAGGCCATATAGACAGACTTTAAACGTTATACAAATATTTTAATTACGATTCTGCCAAAGAATATAGCATATTCTTTTATATATTTTTACTTTCTCTTACCTATGTATATATGTAATATATATATAGAGAGAAAGTATTGGTTTCATGTCAAAAATTCGATGTCGAGATTTTGATGGATCTTCACGTTTTGAGGTCCCCTGAATCCAAAAAAGTGGTTTTCGCGACATGGTCTGTCTGTGTGTGGGTGGGTGGGTGGGTGGGTGGGTGGGTGTGTGTGTCTGTGTTCAATTTTAAGCATGAAGGAAATGAGCTACGAGGTTGAAATTCTATATTTAACTTAAACACCCCCGGGACCGGAAAAATAAGCTTTTAATCAAAATCGGCTAAAGATTACTAGTACTTTACTGATGTACTTTTTTCAGTTTTTTTCGATTTTCTCAAAATTTGCTCCAACGATTTTTTTTAAAATTCAAAAATCAATTATTTTTTAGATGCTCTTTAAAATGTATATTCTCATTTTGCGATTGAAATCTTCTGAAGACCACTTTACTCTTGTATTTCATAGGGAAGATAGGAGAAATGGTTGCCATGGTAACAAAATATAAATATTTTCCCATACTTATAAATTTTACATCTGAATTCAAATGTACCGTACTGTCGGGAACTAAATATATGTCGACACAAAAAATCTGGTGTGACAAGCACAGTACACAACTTTCGATTACCGAAGGTAAGAGAAAGTTGTGTGCTGTGCGCCAGTCACACCAGATTTTTTTCTCTCGATATAAATAGTAAGTTTTTTTTTTTTTTTTTTTTTTTTTTTTTTTAATAAAAAAAAACATTCACACTTTTTCTCATTCACACTCACATTCACACACACATTCACACAGTCTTTTCGGCAACTGAGGCCATTTAAGACTTTTTACGATAATCAGTATGTTTAATATATCAATTGTGGGGTCCAGGCATTCTTATTTAAGTCATTTAGTATCCAAATGCCTTAAATAAAATTATCGGACTGCCTGGGGTCCGAACCCGAGACGTTCGGTATAGAAGGTAGGCACGCTACCAACTACTCCAAGCCCCTTGGGCAAATAGTAAGTTGATATATATCAAAAGGTCGATATTTGTGGGATAGACTTTATTTCATCATATTCCTAATAATTATTTATTAATAATTGAAAATTTGATACTTTTTAATAAAAACTCTTTAATTTAATAACATGTCTAATTTAATTTTTTTTGTATATTGCAAACAGTATTCACTAAATTTAAAAGTGAGCAAATATTACATAGAAATGCAAATTATAAACTAATGATAACATTTGTCGACAAGGTTTTATTCACAAGAAATCTGATTAGTGAACCCAGTATATTTTTTTATACTGATCTCAGATATGTATTTAGAATTTTTCAATCAGGCACAGTTTTAGAGATATAGAGAAAAATAGAAAAATGTGCTCTAAAACGGCTCTTATTTATAATTTTCAAGATTTTTTAAAACTTAAAAATTCGATTTTTCTATTATAAATTTTAAGCCTTTTACGGCACTTGTAAATTATTGTGCTCAAACTATATATTTATTAAAACTATCTGCATATTTTTAATGGTGTTGTCTTAAAAAAATCTTGAAATTTCAAAATAAGAGCCTTTTTATAGCACATTATCAATTAAAATTTATTTTTCTCTATATCTCTAAAACTGAGCCTGATGGGGAAAAACTGAAATGATATTTGAATTTATGAAAAATACTTCTAGAATCGCATATCTTTATTCTTGTGAATGTAATAAAGTTAATTTTTGTCGACCAGTGAAAATGGACAGACTTATTTTGGCGAAATGCGTATTTTGGTTGAGAAAGCCCCGTCCTCCTGGTGCTCATTACTGTGAGGAAAATGGCATACCAGTATACCCCATTGATCTTCCGTTGGACCCTTTGAACGACATCAGGATCCTAAGATGTCGAAAAAACTTAAAAAAAAAGAGGAAAAATACTCATACTTAAAAAATACTCGATACCTACTGGTATCGATACTTTTCTTCCGATACTTTCTGGTATCGATACTTTCCTTTCGATACGATACCAAGTACCAGTATCGATACTTTTTTTTTCGATACCGTATCCCTAGGCGCAGCCTCTTGGCTAGACGGAAAGCCCGTCGAGGGCGGGAGTTTATCAATAAGAGCTTGAGTATTAATTAAAGAATTCAGTAAATACAAGAGTGATTGAATATATTGGAGAGATTAAAAGTAATTAGTATAAATTAAAATTTTTTGATTACCTGATATTAAATAAAACTTTATTATAAAATAATTGCGGGCTCTTGGTTTTAACATGAAAATTTATTTTCTTTCCAAATATTATTAGTAATTAGTAAAACAAAACAAAAAAAAAATGTTCAATATGGTGACATGATTTGAGGACATATGTATGCCTTGTATAAACTTGTTATTTATTTTATTTTTTCTGTGTTTGTTTTGATGAGAATTTGTTCAATGTCTGTCTACTACATGGTCAGAAATGCCGATAATAAAATAATAAAAAACTGTTTCCTTAATCATTCTATTAATTAAACGAAATAGAACTCTAAAGTTGGCTTTAAAGCAAGTTCAGAATCGTAGCGTTTGAACAAAGATTTTTCTTCATTTTCTTGAATAAGCCATACGCGTCATTTGGGATGCCTATCTATAAAATCAAAGGCCCAATCCTTGACCCATGGCACAGAGGTAGAGCACTTGCTTCTTGTGCAAAAGACCAAAAGTTCCAAAATTTGATCCAAAAAGAAGCGCTGAGAAAACTGTGCTTCGCGATATAAATTTACCGCTCCCTGCATTTTTCGAACACTTAGGACCATGGGCGTACCCAGGATCAAATCTAGGGGGGGGGGGGCATGGTCAGATCATGGTCGTCCAGGGGAGGGGCAGATCATGGTCGTCCAGATTGTGACATCGCTATTTTTTATATAGAGGGGCAAAGCCTTCGAATTAAAGGCCTAAAAACCCTCAAATCCTAACAAAAAAAAATCATTCCCCGTCGCCATCCACCAATTTTGTTTCGTTTCATCACTTTATAAACATTTTTTTTTGCTTCTAGGGGGGGGGCAGCTGCCCGCCTGCCCCCGCTGGGTACGCCCATGCTTAGGACTATAATTTTGCTAAGCCTCATAAGTAGAATAAGTTTTTTTTTTCCTTTCTGAGGTGCTTGCTTATAACCTGAAATGTAGGATTATATCCAAATCCCACCCGAAAATTTGTGAGAAAAAAAAAATTTGTTTCATTAACTGTATTCATCAATCATATCGTAGGCCTATATATTAATATTTATAAAAAGTTTTTATTTAATTTTTCATCCTGACTGCTCAATTTCAAGGAGTGCGACAGATACAGAAATATAACGGACAAAAATTCGGCAGCTGAGGTCATTTAGGGTAGGGCAACGTTTTCCAAACTGGGAGGCGCATAATAGTCTAAGGGGAGGCGCGAATTTTTGTCACAGCGAGTAATTTTCCAAATAAATGCTTAATTTTAAAATAAAAATTGAATTATTAAATCTCACAATTATTTTTTTATAATTCGTTATATATATTAAAGAGCCAAAAATTTTGAGAGGATATAATAAAAGTTTTACTTTAAAATTAAATCATACATATAAATAATTGCCTTAAACCGTGTCCGATGTGTGAAACAACCAATCAGGCCTCAGGGATAGCGCTGATTGGCGAAATACAGAGAGGGCGGAGCCGGAGAGGCAAATTCAATTTTTTTTTTAACCAGGAGAGATATCAATTTGGTTTCTTCGCTAAAGCCTTCCCTTGATAAGAATCTAAATTCGTTGTTTCAGAGTTTAGAGAATATCTATCAAGGGGTTTAAAAGTTGAAAGATTTTTTGTGTAATTGCCCCCCCCCCCCCGAAATTTTTAATTCTTCTATTTCTTCATATATTAACATGCTTTTTTGGATTTAAAATTCTTCAATGAATATCTATCAAGGGGTTTAAAAGTTGAAAGATTTTTGTGTAATTGCCCCACCCCCCCGAAATTTTTAATTCTTCTGTTTCTTCAAATATTAACATGCTTTTTTGGATTTAAAATTCTTCAATGAATATCTATCAAGGGGTTTAAAAGTTGAAAGATTTTTTGTGTAATTGCCCCCCCCCCCCCGAAATTTTTAATTCTTCTGTTTCTTCAAATATTAACATGCTTTTTTTGATTTATAATTCTTCAATGAATATCTATCAAGGGGTTTAAAAGTTGAGAGATTTTTTGTGTAATTGCCCCCCCCCCCCGAAATTTTTAATTCTTCTGTTTCTTCAAATATTAACATGCTTTTTTTGATTTAAAATTCTTCAATGAATATCTATCAAGGGGTTTAAAAGTTGAAAGATTTTTTGTGTAATTGCCCCCCACCCCCCGAAATTTTTAATTGTTCTGTTTCTTCAAATTTTAACATGCTTTTTTGGATTTAAAATTCTTGAATGAATATCTATCAAGGGGTTTGAAAGTTTAAAGATTTATTGTGCAATTGCCCCACCCCCGAAATTTTTATTTTAAAATTCTTGATTTTTTTAATAGGTCCCTGTCCGCCTGATTTCATTTGCATGCCCGTTGGCTCGAATCAGTTTATTAAAGGGAAATTTAGGCTTGCTTCTTGCCCGTAATTTTCTCATGGCCTTCAAAACCCAGAGGCCGGGCAGGGCGAATACTCAAATTTTAAACTTGATTCATTGTATTTTCATTTAGGCAAAAATAATATGGGCTTTAAAATTAAGAGAAAAACTACTGATCACGTATAGAGACGCCGCCCGCCAGGGCCAAGTTGAGATGGGCGCGGCGAAGCCGCGCCTTTCTCAACTTGTAGAAAATAAGTAGTAAATCAAAAAAAGTAAAAATATATCATATAAAATAAAATAAAATAAATTTTTTTCATTATATTATTAATTCAATAAAATAGAAAAATTAAAATAAAATAAAATATTAAATTACAAAAAAAAAAACCTCATCATAACATGATGATGATTATAGAAATAGAGACCGAAAGGTTTAGTTAATAAGTAGCCTATTATTAAAATAAACCACGATTAAACCTAAAAATAAAATTTTCTACTAAATAAAAGTTTAATAGTATCAAAATGGGCTTAAAAAAAAACACAAAAAAACAACCGTTATGTGTTTAATGGGGAGAAGAGATGGTGGGGGAGGGGGGGGATTTCATTTAACCACAATCTCGGGGTTTTTACTATTCACCTGTTTTTTTTTTCTATGAGAAATAGGTATATAAAATCATTTAAAAAGCCATTTAGTGAAATTTTATATATTTTTTCCCCTCCGCAGATGTTTTTTTTTTTTAACCAACAGAAGAAGAAGATATTTTGTTTGTGTCTGTCTGTGTGTTTGAAAGAAGAGAAAGAAGAGAGGCGTTATTTTCTTTTGAGACTAAATTTAGGGTTTAAGGGGAGAGGTCAAGAAGAAGAGACGCGCGGGGCCCCACATCACCTGGCGACTAGCACATAAAAGGGAAATTTTCTACAAACATTTATTCAGTAAGCAAAAAGAGAGAGATGATAATATTGATGATGAATGAATGAATTGAAAGAGGGGAAAAAAAAAAAACATTCGATAAATCAAAGCACCGTATGGTTTCGTTTTCTCTTTAATGGTAAACCATTTACATATTTCATCAATTTATTTATTTTTTTAAATTTAATAGGTGAGATTATATTAATTACTATGATTAAAAAAAAAAATTCAATTCACGTTTGCCAGCAGGCAGTAAGTGAGTGAGATATGAAAATAAATAACTCTATTAGAGAAACAAACTAATGTCTTGGGAGTTGCTTTTAACTAAGTCTGGTCTGATCATAGATTTAAAATATAGTGCTGCACGTATTTAATAGGGTCCAACCGAAACAAGATTTTCAGCCGAAACCGAATTTCGGCCTCAATCATAGTATCGGCCAAAACCGTAACCGAAACTTGTATTTCCTATCAGGGGCGGGGGGGGGGGGGGATTAACTCAAAAGGTTGTCTGCGGAAAATTTTTTTTTAAAGAAACTAAATTTTTTCCGCCCTGCGGAACATTTATTTCTCTTTTTGCGGAATCATTTTAAATTTTTGTAGAGGCACGACATTTTTGCCGCCCCGCGGAACCTTTACCCTTTTCGCTGGTCCAAAGTTTTCCCCCTTCATAAAAATGTTTTCCCCGTCCGTGGAAATCATTTTACCTTTTTTTTTTTAGGGGGAGGGAACATTTCCCTTTTTGCGGACGGGAAAATTTTTTCCTCAAATAAAAATCATTTGACCTTTATTTTATTTATTATTTATTTTTTTTTTTTGCGTGCGGTCTCATTCCATCTTTTCAAACTCAGGTTTCGGCTACTTTTTTGGCCGAAACCGAATATTCGGTCGGTTCCTAGTACCCTTTACGTTATTTTCGTGGTGTCTGTACAAACGCGTGTTCCCCAAACCCCCGTACCAGTCTGTGGATCAAATGGTACCGGGCCTCCCAAGCAACATTAAATTATTGCCATTTGTAAAACGCAATTGTATAGCTATGATATAATATTCATTAATCTAAGATAGCACCAAAATGAGGAAATGCAGCTGAATTTTTTTCTTTATTTCAGAGCTGACAAAAAATATTTAGGCTCATGGTCATAGACGCCGACTCCAAGGGGCTCGAGTCTCTGAAGATGCTTAAAACATAAAACCGAAACGTAAGCTGTGCAAATAAAATAAATAAATACATAACGAGAAAAATATAGCTGCATTTCTCATTTTGGTGCTACCCTCTAATGATATACCCATTTTATTTACATTGGTGTATTTCTCTCGGGTTTGTGCGAATTTCCATTCACAAGAGGTTATTTATTAGGAGATATATGACAAGCATAACTGCCAAAATTGTACTGTTTTTTTTTTAAGAGACTTAATTAATTAATCAACCCCTAAAACTCACCCCCAATTAAATAAAATACTTCATATATTTTTTACTTTAATATAAAGGGTTTTTATCCTCAAATAATATTTTTATTTATTTTTTTTTCAGCTTTGTTTAAATCGAAAATTAAAATATTTTTTTATTTATTTTAATTTTATCAAAATCAGTATTTTCAAATGAAAGGGACTGACTAATCTGATCTCAGTAGCTGAAAGGGCAAATAAAAAAAAAAATAATAATGAATAACTGAAATTCAAGTATAGAATAATATTAATGAAAGGACAAGTCCATTTTCGAATTGCCCCCCCCCCCCCCACCTCCTTGGGGTATAGGTAGGGATGAAACGATACGAGTAAATACAAGTACTTACTCGATACTTTTCTTTCGATACCAAGTACTTTTATAATCGATACTTTGGAATCGAGTACCAAGTAAGTATCGGTCAAAAATACTCGTATCGATACTCGGTCCATGTACGCGATGATTAGTTAGGTCGGAAGAACATTTACGTAAATTTGTTCTTATTTACAATAGAAATAAGTGGAATGGTTTGTACCGCTGTATTTTAATTTTTATTATAGGAGTTTTTAAATTATTATTTTTGGGTAGTACCTCTAAAACTGAATTATTTTCTTAATCGTCGTTTTTTTTTTTTTTTTTTTCAAGAACTTGATTTTTTATGGCTGTGGAGATTTAATCAAGATTCGCGCGAGCCAGGAGATATTTAAATAAAAAAATTTTATTTAATTTCTATTTGCCAACGTTTCGGTCTCCAATCACGACCTTCATCAGGGCAAATATTGTCAATTAAATAGAAGTATGGTGGCTGTGAATAAAGTTGATTGGAGAAAGGGCAGGTTCAGCCAAATAAAAAGCCTTTATACTGTATGCTTCTCGACTCCGGAGACGTTTCGAGACAAATTTAATATCTCATCATCAGTCCGAATCGAAATGTACAGTACATGTACTGTATAATTAATGACCACCTTTATGCAACATTTCGATTCGGACTGATGATGAGATATTAAATTTGTCTCGAAACGTCTCCGGAGTCGAGAAGCATATAAAGGCTTTTTATTTGGCTGAACCTGCCCTTTCTCCAATCAAATCTATTGTCAATTATACACGATCTTAGGTATTTTAATATTCATTGCAATTAATATACAATTTCTTTGTACTTTGATATGTACAAAAATATTATCATATACTTGCTACTCGGAGGTCTCCGTTGATGAAGTTCGTGATTGGCGACCGAAACGTCGGCAAATAGAAATTAAATAAAAGATTTTATATTTAATCTCCTGCCTGCGAATCTTGATAATCAGTACTTACTGCTGTTTTTGCTTATTTTTAATTGTACGAAAAATTTGACCGATACAAGTAAGTATCGATACTTTTCAATCGATACCGAGTAGGTACTCGATACTTTGCGACCGATACCCGTATCGAGTAAAAGTATCGATACCTCAATGGTATCGTTTCATCCCTAGGTATAGGCACCACTATGAGAAATACTGCTAAACCTTTAATAAACCTTTAAACATATAACCTAGACTTTTTATTTTTTTTATTTTTATATACCGTACGTATTTAATTTTTGGTAAATTTTATTATTATTTTTTTAAACAAAAACCAAAGCTAAAGACAGAAAGAAGGGAGCCATTAAACCTGAAATGACTCAAAGGTTTAGAAACGATTTGCCTTTAAAATGATATTTTATGAATAAACAAAAATTAAAAGGGCGATAACAACAAAACAATTTGATTGAGTTAATTTAAAAAAAAAAAAAAAAAAGAAAAATTGAATTAACTCCAAGTCGGAGAAACAACAACAGATGGTCAATTGTGAATGAATGCATGAATTGTCCAGTCTCCAGTAGGAGTAGGAGAGAACATGCATGCAACCATCCCCCTATTGACAATTGACATTTCCTATTTATTTTCAAGTTTCAATCAGAGTGAGAGAGAGAGAGAGAGAGACACTTGGATTCACAAGTACCAATCAACTACAACTGTCGAAATTGCTTTTAATCACCAAGAGTAGAGTTTTGTGAGAGTTGTTTGTCGTTCAAGTGTTAATTGCTAAAATCTTAAAATAAAATTAAAAAAAAAAAAAAAAAAAAAAAGGAATGAATTTACACTTCCGACAAGTTTCCTCTCTGAGGAAGATTTATTGCCAAGTTGAGAACGTTAAAACTATAATAGAATAGAAGAAGAACATCAACACTTAGTTAATTTTTTTTATTTAATAGCTTACTTAAGGGAGTTCAGGAGCGACGCGTCGCTTTAGACGTCGCGACGTCTAAACGTACTTAAAAAAAAAAAACTGGACTATTATAAGGAATTTTTCAATGCGTGTTTTTTTTTTTTTTTAAGAATTAAATTCATAAGAGATTATTGGGACATCGAGCTATAATGTTTTTAATGACTTATTAAAAAATTATCGTAATTAATTTTTTTGTTACCAAGCAAATACAAAAAAACAATCTGTCCCAATAATCTTTAATTTTTTTTAAATTTAAAAATGAATTTATTGTTATTATTAATCACATATTAAGAAATTTTTAAAATAAGCTTAGATGATTTATTTAAAAATCAACTGTCAAATTAGTTCAGAATTCTTGCAATAGATGGCAGGCTAGTCTAACAGCTGATCCCCTATTAGCCTATATCTGGCATATATTTATATGCTTTTATAAAAAGATACATAATATATAATAACATTTATAAAGTACTTATTGTTAAAAGATCAATGAAAATCAAACAAATGCATTAAATATTATTAGCTACCATGCTGACATCTCTTGGCAAATTTTTGAATTTATTGATTTTTGGGGCATACTTTTTTATAACACACAACGCCATCTTATCGGGGAAAACATGCGTAACACCTTCGCTCCTGTGCCCCCTTAAAAGATTATTTAAATAAATATGGTGGTGGAATATAGAGAGCATTGTGGTTTGTATGATCGGTTGATTTTGAGATTGAGTTGAGGTTTAAAGCAAGGTTTTTAAAACTGATAGGCGCAGACTAGTCTAAATAAAAATAAATATAAAAATATTTTTGTCAAGTTTGGAGGGAAAGTGGTGTTTGTTTTAAGTGAATCGTACAGTTTTTGTATATCGTTTCGATTCGAGATTCACCCTTCTAAAATGTGGGATAGTTTCTGTGCTTAGCCTCGTCATTAGTCAATATGTCTTTAGTTCTAAGCGAATAGCTGAATCAATGAGTAGTAGGGTAAATAAAAGGCTCAGCAGCTGTTTTTTTTTCCTTTATTTTATTCAAACGATGTTTCGGTCGTCTTCATGACCAAGGTTTCTTTTGACTGAACCTTACACACGCACAGTAGACAGAAACGTCGTTGTTATTTTGTATCTTTTTATGGAGAGCCGAGACGTCAATAGTTAAAAATATTATTTTTTATTTAATTTCCTTGCTTATCTTCACTTCACTCATTCTGAGAGTATAAAATGTTAATTTTTAATAAATCTAAGAAACTTTTTAAGATTTTTTTCGGCATCTAAGGCCACCCTACCCTCTATAGATTGGAATCTAATTCAATTAAAATTCTCGCCTGGTTCGGAATGCAAACCCTTGGCCTTTGGCACCAGAAGCTAATGCTCAAGGGCTCTATGAATCTTATAACCTAGTGTTTTGGAGGAAACAACTTCTAACAATTTTTGTTAATAAAGGGGGGGAGGAGGGGGGGTGCCCCGAAAAGTTTATCGGCTTTAATAACTCTTTTTAATTTTTGAATTTTCATATATTTAGTATTCATAATAGTTTAAATTTAAATAATGGAGATAGAGTTCTCAATAAAAAAAAAAAAAAAAACTCCATCTCACATTTGATATAGCCTACCTAATTGCAACGTTCTTGCAACAGTTTCTTTTCTCTTTTCAATAAAAATGCACTTTAATCAATTTTTTTTTTTTTTTTTTATAGAATTATTCAATTATTTAAGATGATGAATCAGTTTATCAAGAATTTCATCTAAATTAAAAAACTCAGCAAACGAAAAAAAAAAAAAAAAATTCTTGCCAATTATTTGCTGAGGTTGAATAAGAATGCAATTCATAAAAAAATTGAATTTAAAACAAATATTTGCAAAAAAAATGCATCTGCTTGTGAGTGGGTTTTGTCATAAATTCAATATTCAAGTTTTTTTTATTTTATAAAAATTAGGAGTTGCTTTGTAGTTAGAGCATCGATTTGAAATGTTTTTAAGAGAATAAAAGAACATCGATTTCAGGATATCGATATTTTCCATCAATATTTTTCTCGGTTACATCAATAGACTATGTATAATTTACAATATCGAAAAATCAATCATTTTTATTTCGTGTTACTTAAATTAGTCTTGTAGGGAAATAAAATTTTGTCCAATGCACCCCAGGTATTACCATGGTCAATGCTCTGCCGAATTAAAATCAATTATCCCACCCAATGCAACATATTCACGGAACACAAGAGAGGCATCTTCCCAGCATCCCTATGCTGTTCAGATCAGACTAACAGAACAAATCAATTTAATTCTTCCTTTGTCCCCATGGCCTCCCGTGATTGGAACAAGCTCCCTGCGTCTATCTTCCCCAAAACCTACAATCTTCAGACTTTCAAGTCTAACCTCAACAGGCATCTTCTCAGTTCCCGCAGTTGAGTTTCCCCTTTTGCTTCTCCTTTTGTTTTTATTTTCTTCCTGGCTGCATGTGACTATTGGTCATTATAGGTCTTTGGACCTTATGCAACCATTCCAAAAAAAAAAAATTTGAAATTTTTTTTTTAAATTTCATTAAGGTCTTTATTGGCATCGAAAATTTTTTGAAATTAAGCACTGAAATCTGCTTCTTTAGCTCTCCTGAGACGTAAAAAATAAATTATCAAACTTACATGTTAGTTTGATTTATAAGCTTTGAAAATTAAATTATAGGGTAAGAGCAAGTAAAAAAAAGTATTATTTAATAATACAAATTTATTAAAATTAAGCCGTTTAATATCACTTAAATTTCATGAAATATTTACATACAGTAGATAACACGTGGCGAGGCGCGGAGTAAAATTCCCCAAATTGGCCACGTTTTCGATTCATTAGTAAAAACCGGACATTTCGCAAATCCGGACACTTGTTCCAAATCCGGACTGATCCGTACTATGGTAATCCTAGGTTTAAATTAGACCTCCGATGCCGAAAAAAGACTCACCAGCATTTCAAATATCGCTATATTTTTTAAAGCTCCTGTTCAGAGTCATAGAGTCAAGGGCTATTGAACACTTCAAAGCGAAGGGCGCTCATTGATAGATTAAAAAATTGTCTGTTATTAAAAAAACTTGGACAAAGTTACAAATTTTCTTTATTACTCTTTAATTATATTGATTTGAAAGGGTTCAAAGGTTCGTATGTTCGTTTAGTTCACATTTCAAAGATGCAACGAATTCATAGAATTAGAACAAGTGTTTTGTCATGCACTTATTTTAAGTAAATTTCAGAATATCGTTCCACGCTTTTATTTTAAGACACATAAATATTCAACAATTTTAACTTAATTTTTTGTCATTTGGATA